>VZTO01013921.1:0-24140 GCA_013400615.1 Syrrhaptes paradoxus
CGGGGCTCGGAGCGGGTGTGCAGCGCCGGGAGCAGCCAGCGGGAATTAGGAGCAGAACAGGCTGGGAACGCCAGCGAGGGGCTGTATCAGGGCTGCCCGTCGCAGCCAGGCACGGGAAAGCTTCCCTCTCCTCCCCGCTGCTGGCAACCCATCCATCCCCCGGGCTGAGGAGCCCTTAAGGCCGAGATGTTTATTTGGTGCTGGTACCCAGCCTACCCACCCCGCGTTTCTCCCTCCGGACAAAGCGCGACCACTTCTCTAAAGCAATTTTTTCACCCCTAATACAAGAGCTGCATTTTATTTAGCGTTACTTTTTTTTCCGAGACTTCAATCTCATTAATTTTAACACCCTCTAAGCTCTCTTTAGCAGTCTCTAACATCATTCTCCTAACGTAAGATACACTAGATAGAAGTCGCCAATCCTGTTGATAATTGTATATACGGCCAGCAATTCAAATTCACTTCCCCTGATTTAATGTCCTATTTGTATTCTGTCAATAAATGAAGTTCTCAGGACCACACTTAAATGGAAGCAGCACTATGCTCTGATAGCCAAAGCCAAAAAAAAAATTTCATCACTAAACCAAAACGTCTTGTAGTATATGACTCCTTGACTTATTGTTCTCTCCTCTTCACTGCACTTGAATATTAAATGTTGTATTAATAGCTCACTCTTAATTATCCATGAGTAATGTACTACAACCAGAAAATTAATGGAGGGAAGCACCACAAAAATGGAAAAAAATTCTCACTATCCTAGATCTGTTTTCAAATAGCCCATGAGAGGAAGGGAGACACACACCAGCGCTGGGGGGGGGTCCAGGGCTGAACCCCTCTGAATACAATTCCTCGCCCCTCTGGACATTGCTCACCATGGGAAGCAGAGCAGGAGCAGGGGCACAACAATGGTCATATAAACCTGGGGGGCCTCGAGAGGGGAGGGCAGGGACAACCGCCGCCTCTGTCCTGAAGCCAAAGGTGGAGGAGATGACGAGTGAGACCAGAGTGGGAAATTCAAGACTGTTAAGAAAGACTTTTTCACAAACACGTAATTCAGCTCCGGACTCCACTGCTGCAGCGAGGTGCTGAGATCTGAACTTGCAAGACCAACAAAGGACTGGGGGGGTTTATGGCTATTTGAAAATTTATCTGGGATAGTGAGAATTTTTTTCTGCTGTGGCAGGCAGGGCCACCGCAGCATCCACCTCTGCGGGTGCGATCCCGGCGCTGCTCCAGGAGAGTGAACCGTGAGGTGTCTAATTAAATATGTGTCTCCCATTGCCGGAGCCCTGCAGCAGCCATGAATTATGCAGCGGCTCACTTACATGTCAGCAGGATCACAATATTGATGAGTTATCCCACGTGTAATCTGATAAAAACCAAGATAAACCTCAGCAAAAATTGAGCGCAACGTGATCCTTTCCTTTCAATGAACAATTTCCAGCCCAGCACTGGGAGCGGGGCCGTGTCCACCAGGCTCTCTCCTCACCTGGGGCAGCCCAGCCCAGCCCAGCCCCAGCACAGCCCGACACCAGCACGAGCGAGCGGCTGCGTGGCAGCATTCACCCCCCGGCTGCGAGACAGCGCTGGGTGCCTGCGAAGAGCTACCTGGGGACATTTCCGTGCCATATGAACCAGCGGCTGGTGCTGGCCCCAGCGCTGCTGCATTCCTCAGGGTCTGTGTTTTGGCACTTAGATTGATGCTGGAGACGGGGAGGAAGAAGTTGCCACGTCTCACACCAACTCCCTCCGCTCCGTCTGCGCACATGACAGATGGCAGCGTGCAACTCCCCCTCGGAAATGCTTCCAGCCCTCGCCAGACCCGGGTCCAACCCTGACTCCCAGGACAAGCTGGCTGCGTTCCAATCCCGGCCCGATGCCGTCGGTACCCTGGGAACAGCCAGCGGCGCAGGCTCCCGCCCTCGGCCGGAACGTGTCCCACAAGGACCGCCACGAGGAGAAGGGAAGGGACGCGGTGCTTCGGCCACATCTGGTCCCCAGCCCCGCGCAGAAGGCTGGGGGCTGTGAGACGGGGATGGAGGACGCAGCTCCTCGCTCCAGCACTTCCCCGGTGCAGCAGCGACTGGTCCTGCTCACCCCAAACCCAGCGAGACCTTCAGAGAGACCCTGCGCTCCGGAGGGAAGGCAGTGCCGGCGGCTCCCCAATGTGGGGGACCCAAGCCCACCCGTCTCCCGGACAGAGCCAGCAAACAGTGAGCAAAGGGACTGTCCCCAGCTGGGGACACACACCAGACTCCCCTCGGCACAGTTGCAGTCACAGCATCCTGGTACCACCGGCTGCAGGAACACAACGAAGGAACCACGTTGTTACCAAGGAACAAACAAGGGATGAGGCACGGACACGGAGGTCATAGTGGCTGCCAGGTTTGTCACCTTCAGGAGGTGGCACAGGAATACCGGGTGGCAGTGCAGGAGCCAGCAGCAAAGGGGCTGGTGCTGGTCCGGTGGGTGTGAAGAACTGCTGGGAGCCAGGGGGGCTCGGTCTGCACCAGCACCCTCTTGGGGGTCTCCAGCCCCGCTGATAAGCCTACGGGGGGACAGGAACAGTGCTGCCCGGAGCCCCACATTTCACAGATATGTCTGTCTGCGCGCGAGAGAGGAACTTTCACAGTTTTACCACTTTTCAAATATTTTAATGCAAGCCATTTGGTGTCATATTTTTAAAAAATGGATACCAGCATGAGCTACACGCGCATTAGCAAATGTCTCTGTGTTCGTATAAATACAAGCAGCACAAAAGCACAGTCTCGCTCCTAATCCATATGGTTATTCCAAATAGATTGCATGGTCTTAAACTTTGGCTTATTAGACGGGATCTTACATATGGAAAGAATTAAAACGCTGGATTTACAGTGCAGGCTAATCAGAACATGTTTAACTCACGATGCCCCAGCAGACCCAGGGGGTCACAGCCTCCCCAACACCTGGCGCAGAATCTGACCCTGCTCACACGGGTGTAAGCCTCACAACACCCCAGCACTACGCGGTCTTTACTGCGGCGTAAGGCAGGGCAGGATCCGACCTCCAGCACTCTAATACAAGCAAGCTGCAAAAAGGAAATTCCTCATTTCCCACTGACTAGTCCATACAAGCTCGGAGACAATAGGGCCAAGTGTGCGCTGCCGGCAGCACTCCCATACGGGAGAGCGGGCCAGCCTCGGGGTGACTCCTCCTATCTGAAAAAGCCATCAGCCTGCCTGCTCCCTCACTCAGAATAAAAGGTCACTTCAGGGCTTTTAGGGTGGGTTTTTTTTTTCCAAGCAAAAGAATTATCTTGATTTTTTTTTTTAAATACTTGGCCCCAAAGCTGTTAAATGCAAGGCATGATATCACTGTGAACGAAGCCAGAACTCACGGGAAGGTGGATATATGTTACTTGCTTCTGCTAATTTATTTCTGGACAAGGCTAGACTCACCTTGGGTGCTTTAATACCCAGATTTCCATCACAGATGTAAGCACACTGAACCACCTCACCGAGTCTTTGCAGAGCCTGAGCCTCACCCCCTTTGTTTTCGCACGGATTTATTCCGCTGATGTTGTTTCCATGTGAGTCAGTCGCCTTTTTATTACTCCTCTAACTACAACTTTCTCCAAAGTTGTTGAATTTCTGGACTTGGAGTGATGACAAAAGAATACACTGATTCACCCTCCGTCTGCGCTCGCTGTCTGACATCTCCCTACAGGGACCCTTTCATACGCTGTCTCCAGTTTGCTTGATTTTCCAGGGTTGTTTTTCCTGTGAAGAGCTAAACTGTTTGATTACGAGCACATTTTTCAGTAAAAGGCTTTGGGAGAAGCATTCCACTTCAGCTTCAAACTGGCCCCCTTCCAAAAGCTACCTCTGCTTCATCTTTTACACGTAAGGAAATTGTTTGCCACCAGCTTGAACAGACAGGCGCACTGCTAAAGTGCTTCAGCAAGGCTGTCCTGAAACCGTGCTGTCTTCATGACGAGGTATTAACAACCGATAGGGAAAAAAAGGCATTTTAACAACCTGTCTGCACACACACCTCAGCCGGGGCTGAGAAAAAGCAGGGGAGCTCTCAGCCCAGCCGGCGGTACAAAAGCACGAAGCGGTCGGGCTTCGGAAGAGCTCCTCTGCTCGGATCAGCGGCATCTCCGCCGCAGCTCAGAACCTGAGCTCGAAAGAGGAAAGGGAAATTAGCAAAAGAGAAAGTTTTTGCTAAGCACCTGCATCAGGTGGCGAGCCAGTTATTAGTCTCCTTCACTGCCAGAAACCATCAGCTCTGAGAGCCCAGAGCGCAGCGTTCAGCATCCCCTCGTCTCTGCAGTGCCAGGACGTGCACAGCATGACGAGGGGCAGCCGCGGAGCAGGACGGCACCCCCAGCCCACCCCTGCTCTGCAGCCCAGCACAGGAGGCTATGGCTTGGGCTTGCGGAAAGCCACAGGCTGGGCTGAGCATCTGACGGGCGCGTGCAATTAGCAGCGGGAGACAGCACCCCGGCAGAACTGCTCGGGGATGGCTCGGCCGCGGAGCAGCAGCCAGGCCAGCGGGCAGCACCGGGCAGAGCATCCTCCTGGGCAAGGCTCAGGAGTGCAGCTGAAACCCAGAACAGTTTCCCCACACGGTCCATGCTGCCAGCTATAGCAGAGGAGCACCTTCCCTTTGCTGAAACCATCATCAGGTTCTGCTGTCAAAAGAAGCAGCGAAGCTTGGAAAGGCCACAGATGAATAACCGTGCTCCAGCCATCCACTTGGGTACTGAAAGCCGTTCTGCAAAAGCACACATCAGGGAACCTCCCTGCACTAACCGTGGCCTAACAGGCTCTTCTCTCTCAAGCCTCTCATTACTGAGGACCAGAAAAAANGCTCACCTCCCCTGCGGGGAGCCCGGGCAGGGCTGGGGCCAGCCCAGGCAGAGGGAAGATGAGCCCAGAGCACGGAGGAGCCGGCGCACACGGCTGCAGGCGCCCAGCAAGCCTTCACCCAGGCACTGAGAGAGCTACGAGGGGCACGCAGGGGTCCCAGGGACCAGTGCTGGCCCCCACGGCAGCTCCTGGCTTGCACCAGTGGCACCCTGGGATGGGAGGAGATGAGGTGCCATGAGATGAGATGGGATGGAGTGAGATGGGATGGGATGGAACAGGATGGGATGGGATGGTAGGGATGAGGCTGGACCCAACTCAGAAGAGTGCTGGAACCAGAGAGCGACAAGTGACCGCAGGGAGGTACTGCTGCACGTGCTGCAGCTCTGCCTGCTCAGCACCAACCTGGCACCTGCTCGTCTCATCCAGAAAGAGCAGAATGAGCTCGCCCCACCAAGAGCTGCTTCTGCAGAGGAGGGCATGAGGACCAGAGTCCCACCCCTTAGCAAAGGATCATCCAGGGCATCGCCAACAAGCTTCTCGATCCTGCAAAGCACGGGAGCCATGCACATGGGCTGCGGTCCCTCTCCGTGAGCGAGCCCACATCCTGCCCCGCAGGAGCCCTGCTCCATCTTCACACCATGATGTGGTTGTACAACGCTGAGGGGCTACTTGTGCCCCCAAGAGAAGACCGCTCTGTCCTGCTCTAAATGCCCACGAAACCCCCGGCACACTTCCAGCTCCTGATCCCTGCGGCACGAACGAGAGAGCTGCCAGCTGCTGCCTTCGGTCTGGGCACGGTGATTTCACCCAATAAGCCACGCTAGCCCCACCTCCTCTTCCCCGAGCAGAATTACCAAGAAATAAAACTGGGCTTTGTCTTCTAAGCAGTCAGACAGTTTCTCCACGAACGTGCTACCGGCGCGCGCAGGCTCGCCCTGCGGACAACCCGCGGATGACTTTCCACATACGCGGGCACCAGATGGTCTCGCTGCTTCCCCGGTAGGGCTGGGCAGAGCTTTGCCGCTGCCTCCACAGGCACAAGTCCTTGCCTGTAGGAGGTGGGGGCACTCCGAGGAACTCGCAGAAATATTTTCCCACCGGTAGCTGTCGGCCTGAGCTAATGCAACATGACACACATCTTGCTCCGAACAATGCGCTGACATTCAGAGCCTGCTCGCCGTGTTCCGGACCGCGCCGGCATCGCCCCAGTGGGATCACAGGCCGGGGGATACATTTCCCCTCTGAGCTCATTTCGAGCACCTCTTTGAGGTGCCGGTGCCGTGAGTACCTGGCGGTCCCTCCAACAGGCAGCACGGTGCCCGCGGTAACAGCTGCTGGAAACGGGAGGCCAGGGAGCACTGCCTGAGCAAGGAGGCTGCTGCAAAGCCGCTCTCAGGGTGGAAACACTCAGAGCACGACGGGAAGCACAGCTCAGGTGCCGAAACCCTGACACCCGCCCGAGCCCTGCTTACGCAACAGCATTATACAACGTGGCACCTCAGCAGGTTGCATAAGGACGGGACGGGCACACCTCGAAACCCCGGAGCCAGCGGCGTGCTGGGACAGCAAACCCACCGCTGGGCACCCAAAAACACGTTACCCATCGCGCTGCTTCCCCACTGACCCTTTCAGGGGGCTCCTGGGGGGAGACAGCTCAGCACAGCCCGGCACGGCACAGCCCGGCACGCCTGAATACTGGGAGGCAAGAGAAGGAGCTCCTCCACCATGTGCTGGGAAGAGGCTGATTTGAGCCCAAATCACAGGACTAGGGCATCTCCTGGTTGGACAAATAAAATGTTTCATCTTCTAGAGAATTTAAAGTCCTTTTCGTTAGAGACCAGATGGAGGGATGAGCAGGAGTTGGATGCAATCTGCAAGTTTCAGCTCAGTGACAAAGGCAGTGCCATGGTCACCAGCAATTTGTAACTTCTGCTGCGAGAAGGAAAAGCACGGCAAGGTGTGAAGCTCTGGTCTCTGTTTCAGCAAAATCCACCCGGTACATCCCAATGTGCAAGCAGCCAAGCTTCTACCACACCACACGGCACACAGAGAAGGCTGCTGGGAAGGATGAGGTTTGAGTTTCCCCCCCCGGCCGCTCAAGTTTCCGTTTTCTACACCCGAGTGAGATGCCTGCAGCCTGAGCAAGGATTTACAACAGGCTTCGGAGTCCCTGCGCTTCTCAAGGAAGCACCAGGAAACAAAAGGGCAATTGCATTAGTCAGTCATCAGGAGTTCAGGGTTTCTGCTTGGTTTCAGATGACAGCAGGTAAAAAAGTTGCTCAGCTGCCCGAGTGCAGCCAGCGGTGTCTGCACAGGGCAGGACGAGCCCCCTTGGCAATGCCCTGCGCACACCATGCACCGTCCAGCAACCGCGCAGCCGCACAGCAGCTCGGCAGGAACGTGCCCGACTCCTGGTAACCGCCAAGACCAAGGTCGGGTAATTCCGACAGGGCTCTCCCTCGCCCGGCGGGGCAGGGCAGCCCCCGGCACATTCCAGTGACTCACCCTGGGCTCTGCCTGCGCAGGGGGTGGACGGAGGGAAATGCAGCACCCGGAGGGTGGGAGCATGCCCGTGGTGGTCGGGCACCCCTACATCTACTGAAAGCTCTCCCTAAGATGAGATTTGCCTCTTTCATAGCTGCATCCCACCGGCAGCTCTCAAGCCCTCACCCTCCCACCCACCCGTGACACCCGTCCCTCCTCTCCCCCTCCGCAGCCCGTGTTCTGGGCTCTGGCAGAAGCACCCGAACCTCGTCCCGCGGGTCCCAGCCCTCTGTTCCCCATCGCTTGCTCATCAGGACACCATCCACAGCTGGCTAGAATGCCTTTCAAGGTTACGCTATCACATTTCATAATCAAATTCCAGTTTTTCTTGCAACACTATTAACCCAACACTCTCCAGACCTGAGACTAAACCCTGAAAGCCTCACTGACATCCTCCCTTCCTCTTCTTCGTGCGGCTCTGGGTCGGTGGCCTTACGGCCAGTTTCCCCCCAGTGCTGTCCCCACCGACATCTCTTATCTCGTGTCACAACCAAAAGGCCAGTGCAAACTCTTCCAACAAAAGCCGAGGTAGCCACATCCAGCTCCTACTAGCCTCTTTTCCTCTCCTCCCTCCAGACATAAATTTTATACTTGAAACTCCCAAAGTTGGCTGAAAATAATGGTAACTGACAGATGCTGGGTTAAATAGGCCACAGTCTTTCCCTCGGGCCTAATTTAGACCGGATATCAAAATGATATAAAATATCATTGCTTGCCTTCACTCCATCAGGACATCTGCAGACAGGCCGATATTAACCCTTTCCTAGGAGCGCGCTGGGGCACTGTCACCGTGGGAGCAGCAGCAGCTCCACCCACCCTCCTGCTGCCCCAGCACCCAGCACCCACCAGCACCGCTCGGCAACGACACCAGCGTCCAAGCCCAGCTCCCTGCCAGGCGCTGGGCAGATTCTCTCATCACTGTTTCTAATCAGAAAGGGATATTTTGAACAGCAGCAGCAAAATCTTTAAAAAATCCTCTAAATCCATGTTCTGAGCCCAAGAAAGTCCAGATGAGAACACGCTGCCACATCCCCACCGCACTTCTCGGGCAGCTGAGCCTGCAAGGCTCCAGAGTCCTTTGTGCTGTGTTGCTCAGATAACTCCGTCGTTCTGTGTTTGCAACACAGACGGGAGGTGGGCATGGGCTGGAGTTCCCCATTTCTCCGCAGCCTGGCTGCAGCCCGACCCCAGCCTGCGCCGGGGTGAGGGCAGAGCGCCGGGCTGGGCTCCAGCCCACGTTGGGTACCCACCGCCTTCAGCCCAGCAGCTCCAGGTTTGTAACAGCACCAGCAAAGTCAGAAAGAAAAACCAAACCTTGAAGCAAACAGCGGTGGGTACCGGATGGATGCAAGGAGCATCTCCATCAACGTGCACCAGCGCAGCGACGGCAGAGGAGCCAGACCTCAGCTGGGGTCTGTGGCTGCACGCAGGCGGAGCAGGACGCTGACACTCACACCCTGACCCAGCAGAGCTCACGGTGCAGCAGCAGCCGCCTTCCACCGAGCAGCCTCAAACCCATAACCCACCCGCAGCATCATGGTTACACTGCAACAGCATCTTCACATCTGTACTTAAGGACATGTGCAGCTCAGACAACTCATAACATGTAATTAGAGACTGTATTTTAATGAATATGCACAAGGGGGCAGAGTCAGAGTTGCACACCTGAGGTTAAGTTTTGCATATTTTAACTTTTCCACACTTAACGGTGCAGTTTTGCTTCACTAACTCGACCTTCTGCATCTCATTTCCTAGGAGACTTGTTGGGTTTGTTTCTCTTAAAAGGAAAAAGAATGATTACAGGAGGGGTTCCTTTGTTTCTATCAGGCAGCCAGGATACGGCCCACGGGGACCCCCAGAACCCCAACCCAGCCTTCCCCAGCCCTCGCACCCCTCCCAGCCCACAGCCAGGTCCAACCGAGCCACAGGCAGCACCCCCCCCAGCACCACCCCACCAGAGGCACCAGTCCCTTCCGTTAACGAGATTCTCTGAAACACAAGCTAGAAAGGCTCATTTTCTGTGGCTTATAACTCTGCCAAGCATTAACTGATCACATCTCAATTTGTCACAGCAAATACATCAGCTGGCCTGAATATATTGATTTGAAGATTTAACTCGGAACTACTTGGTTATTTCCAATAAATATTACCAAGGTAAACGCCCTCTCTCCCACTCTCTTCACTTTACAGGGCAAAAGCATATTCCCATGAAAGATTTGAGATCCACGATGACTAAGGATCCCTGGTAGGTTTAACACCAGCAATAGCCTTTTTCTGACATCCTGTGAAACACCGAACAAACCTACCCACTTAGTCTCCCAAAAAACTCCTTCCTTTCCTTGCCAGCTCTCAGATTTCAGCAGCCAACCTCCCTCAAGACCAAGCCCACGCCGAGATGCCCAAAGCAAGAGACAAGCAGGGCTCAGCCCACGCCTGCGCCCCGAGACGCTGGAAGCATCCCGAGTGCCACATCCACATCCCCAATGGCTGGGAAACGAGGAGGGATGCTGGTACCTAGCGCCCTGGCAAGGAAGCCACCCTGCTGCCGGTGAGGGACACGAGGCAGCCCAGCCGACTGTCCCCATCCTGACACTTGCAAGCATGTGCTGATGACTTTCTCCATCAGCCCACCCTGGACGCGACTGACTGGTGAATCTGTGGTGGTGGCAGAGATGAAAAAATATTGCTTCTAACTTTGGGCACAGCCGTGGCGTGTCCAACAAGACATCGGTAGAGATGGCTGCAATGTAAGTGAAAAACAAAGGAAAGAGCCTTTAGCCTTGGCTCATTTTGAAAATGGGAGTTTGATTTACGAAGATACCACTGTTAGGTAACTGCTGCCCCAGGATGCAGTGAAACAGCCCAAAGCAGCTCCACCGCACACCCACCCGCAGCCGCTCCGCTCTCCAGCTCCAGAGCCTCGGAGCTCCCGGGGTCTCTGTGAAACCCACAGAGCCGGCCAAGACCGAAGGAAACTTTAAAGTGCTTAAAGCAAAGACGAATTCAAAGAAAATCAGCTCATCAGTTTTAAGGTTATAAATGTTAAACTCAGCAAGGGGACCACTTGCGCTCCCGCAGACTCATAAAACCGTATTACACACTAAGCACTGCATCGCAGAGCCACCTTATTTCTGTTCCAATCCAGCGCTCAGAAGCCAGCAAAAGCCAGAATTAGGATTGCCCCTGCAACCGGGATCTGACCACCGCCTGTGTTCGGATTGCGACAGACTGGGGTGACACCGGTGTTCCTCTGAGAAGCCGGGTGCACCCAGGGCAGGGTGCTGGGGCTGCGCGGTGACCGAACGGCCGATGCAGAGCGCTGGATGCGGGAGAGCGAGGGGCAGCCCCACGGCAGACGGGGGATGTGACAATCTGGCAGCACCCAGGGAAGCGGCTCCTAACCCGCCGGGCTGCACCGGGAGGGAGAGCGCGACAGCCCTGCAGAGCCGGCGGCTCTCCCCAGCCCTGCGGGAGCTCTGCCCCAGGCTGGATGAGCCCCGCCGTGTCTGACCCACTTTGCAGAGCACAGAGGAGCCGGGGCTGCAGGGCGCAGGCTGCACGCGGGCGGGAGCGGCTGTGCTCGTGCGCTGGCGAATTGCACACTTAACTGGACACCAAACGAGGCCGACCTGTCAGCGTGTCAGCACGGGGACTCCTAATTCGCGTCTGTGTCAGGGACGGCCAGTGGCCTCGATACGATTGCAGGGAGGCACATGCTTGTGATCTGGCAGCAGAGATGCTGCTACTGATCTGACACCATGGAGCAGGGGAAGGCGGCAGCAGCCACCGGCCCCAGGCACCAGAGCCTCCGACCTGCCACGCAGCGAGGAGCCCCGTGAGCTGCCCCGCCAGCCCCCCACCAGCCTGCAGCCCCCCACCGCGGGCAGCTGGGGGACAGCTCGCACCCCAGCAGAGCCCAGACCCTTGCTATAAGTCAGCTCGCTCTTTCAGAGGGCAGGGAAACCAGGGATGCCCCAGAGAAGGGATTGCCCACCCTGCGGGCAGCCAGGCAGGGTTTATCCCCGATTCAAAGCAACAGGGGGGTGTGCGGTACCTGCCGCCCTGCCAGACACAGCTCCAGGCTGCCCATGCAGAGATGTCGTGTCAAAGAGCCAAAGTGTGCCAAACCCCCAACAGCAGCTGTGGTGTTTATACTCACATTATTCATAATTACGCTTTGAAATTTGGAGAAGAAAATGCCCCAGCTGTTCACTGTCATCCCCAAGTGATTGCACCTTGCCCCAACAACAGAGTAAAATGCACAAGACCAGGATCACCTCCACGGTCACAGCGAAACGCAGCCTCCCGGAGACATCGTGTGGGAAACACCACCCAGGGCCAGCTGCAAGCAGAGATCAGCGCCCTGGGTTGTCCCAACTTGTGCAGATGGTTGCTGAGATTCCCAACATCCACAAGCAGGAACTTTGCCATCTTACCTTGAAACAACAAAGTTTCCTGGAAGAGAGACTAACTGCAGCCAATTACTGCAACAGGCAGTGCCGGGAACAGGGCACTCAGCTTCCCAGCCTCACATCGCAGGGCTGCGACCAGGGCGTGCTGAAGGGCCAGCACACAGCTGGAGGGCACAGCTGCTGTGCACCTTCCCGGCAGGAGAGCTTCCAGCCTGGATTTGTGCTTCCTACCTGGCGAGGCAGAGGCTCAGGTTGCACTGAAGCACGAGGGATAAATCTCTCCTGCAAAGTGAAGCGCTGCACATCGCACAGTGGGACGTGCCACTGCGCTGACACATCCCCACCGGCTCTCAGACAGCACATCCATATGGCAGGCCGGCAGCACGCGTGTTCTTTCACATACACCTCCCTGAAGTTTTGATATTACACCAGGAGCTGCAGAAAAGCAGTTTAGTGCCTGGGCTGATCATGTAGCAGGATCATGGTGAGAGCGTTTTCCCCAACAGCAGTACAAGCAGTGATGGGAAACAGCATTACCCATTACCCGGGTTTCGCTAGGCTCAATCCAGCAGCAGACATCTGAGCAAAACCTCTCACCATGCCCGTCTGAGGGGCACCCGCACACACCCCCGCCCTGCCCTACGCAGACCCTGCACGCTCCAGCAAAAGCAAACAGAAGCCCTCAGCAAAGCGGCAAGGCAGCTGCTCCCCCTCCCCACCACCACCTCGGGCTGGGGGCGGCTGGCGTAGGCTGTGCCCCCACGGACACCGAGGAACAGATCCCCCGGTCTGCAGAGGGGCAGACCACGAGCGCGGGGCACGGAGGCAGCCGGGACACACAGCCCTTTCCCCGGCAGACACCCACCGGCAGCCGGGTGCATCTCGCCCCGTGCTCCCGTCCCAGCGCCAGGCAGCCCCAGCCCTGCTGCAGCCACACGCCGGTGAGGCTGAGGAGCTGAGTCTTCTCCTGTGCGAGCAGACAGAAGGCAGCCACGCGCCGGTGAGGCTGAGGAGCCGAGTCTTCTCCCAGGCTGAGTGGTGTCTCCTGTGCGAGCAGACAGAAGGCGGCAACAAACTATTTCATTTTTACTATTTGTATTTGACCTTTTTATATTGTTTGCTTTTTCCAGCATAATCTCTTAAGAACATGACTCCGATGATTTATAACAAAAGAATATCTCTATAGTGGGTGCCTTGCAAGACCTCTCTCCTGCTGCTTTAGAGTGATTTACTTTTGGATTAGCCTCTGATAGAGAAGGGCTCGGCTGACGATTTGCCCTCGTATATCAAAAGGGAAATCCTTAAGACATCACTATAAAACAGCAGGAAAGAGCACCTGCCTGACTCATAAACTTATATGATGTGGTTTAGTCAGATAGGCCATCTGCTTCCCTTACATACCCATATGTCCTTCGCTGTTCCCTGCTACCTCCCTCTTAGCTCCGCTGATCCTCCACTTCTGCACAGCTAATATAAAGACAAATGAATTGAATGATAAACTTTCACGCAGATGGGAACAAGTGAAGTGGCCACTGTCTCTGCCTTCTAGTTAACACAATAAATAACGACAGCAATGCTGAGGAAACACACGTCTTCTCCTAATTAGATCCATGTTATAAACTTAATGTGCCAAATCCTGCCCCAGCTTACACCCACAGAGCTCAGCCGGCTCAAGGAACGGGTCTTTCCTCTCTCCACCTAAGCGTGCCCGTGCCCAAGCCTGGCTGTGCACAGCAGGAGCAGGACACGTCCCCTGTCACAGCTGTGCTCCACTGGGGCTCTGTCCCAGGGCAG
The DNA here is from genome assembly GCA_013400615.1 of Syrrhaptes paradoxus. NCBI lineage: Eukaryota > Metazoa > Chordata > Aves > Pterocliformes > Pteroclidae > Syrrhaptes > Syrrhaptes paradoxus. The sequence goes on from VZTO01013921.1 coordinate 13,604, forward strand.
GTGAAGGCTGTCTGTCCAGCCAGGGTCTGCCTCAACCACAGCCCATCCCAATGCTTTGGGAAAAACACCCAAAACGGGACCCAGGAGACCACTCCTTTCCCCAGGATAAGAACACAATTAATAGTTTTCTAATCATAGAACGGTTTGGGTTGGAAGGGACCTTAAAGACCACCCAGTGCCAGCCCCCCGCCGTGCCCAGGGGTGCCTTCCACACACGCCTGCGCCTGGCACCCCCAGGACAAGGCAGCGCTGCTTTGCCTGGCTGGCCCCGTGCTCTCCCAGCCTTCCTGGCACAGAGCCACTTATGCCACCTTCTCCTCCTCTCACCCTCTTTAGAGATTTCTCCTGCTTTTTTACAAGATGGGGCTTGTCTAGAACAGCACTCACTATATTTAAAGTGCACAAAGATCTCTGCAGCATCTTACCAGTACAATTAATTTCACTGGTCCTCTCTCCTCCCTGGCCATGCATGGCCAAACACTACCGTCCCCTTACACCCCTCATCAGCCACCCCGACCCCAGCCACCACCCCAAGTAAGATGCCAGCATCCTCCCCAGTCCTGGCTGGTCACTCACCAGCTGGACCAGCCTGGGGCTGAGAAAGGCACTGGAGCAGTGGGACAGGACCTCCAGCTCCTCCCTGTGATCAGCACTGGGGCCCACAGCCCCCTGGGGAGGGGAAGCCTGGAAAAGCTGGCAGGACTCTGGATAAACCCCACCGGGCTCCGATGACCAGCCCCACACAGGGATGCAGAATTTACCGAAGGGCTGGCAGGGAACGGCGCTGGTGCGTGCTGCGGGGCTGACTCATGCCACACCCTGTGCAATAATTTCGTGATAAATGCATTTGAAGCAATCATCGTCTGCTGGCAGATAATGCGTGGCCAGCAAAAAGGCACCGTTCCCGTGCAGGCAGGCTGCCTGCTCCGCCTGGCTCCTTGCCGAGGCAGGACCCGACCAGCTTTTCGGCTCATGTCTCCAAAGGGTCTGGTAGCAGAGCATCTGCAAACGGTTCCAGGAAATGGAAAGTTCCCTCCGTGGAGGCAGCGGGAGCTGCTGGCGAGCCCGGGGCAGGACGCTTGCTCTGCAAGGAGAGCATGTCTGCATCCTCCCAGCCTCAGCAGGATGCTGCTGCTCAGGGAGAAGGGGGCTCCCGCAGACCGCCTCTGGGGGCACGGAGAAATCAACCCCTCCACGGCTCAGTGGGGATGAAAAGCCTCCTGTTATTTACGTGCCTTTTTAATGCTCCTCTTGCTTTTTAATTTCCCAAACCCAAGACTCTGGGAGTTCATTTTTCCCCTCTGCAGCAGGGGAAAGCGAGCAGGGGTTTTCCGGCTCTCTGGAGAGCTGCCTATAGCCTACCACAGAGTGCATAAAAACCTGCATGAAAAGACCACCCAAGGGACTGGGAAAAGTGGTCCCCACAAGAAAGAAAGAGGCATTTTGTTTAGAAAGGCTGAAGCGCAGACAATTACCCGAAGCAGAAAAACAACGGCATGAAATCTCCTGCTCGGCTTTCCCCTCTGAGAGCCCTGACCGGCAGCACTGGCCGGTCCCACGCTGTGCCACGGGTGAAGGCGCTGCCTGCATGGGGTCGGGATCCAGGGTGTACGTGTGTGTGTGCATGCACACGTGTGTGCACACCGGTGTGTGTCCCTACGGAAAAATAGGGAGCGCCTCGGGCATAGGAAATACTTCTCTGCCCAAACACTTTGCACCACTTACCCCCTCAGAGACCCTAAATTACTGCTCATTAACGCTGTTGAGCAAACAACCCCCGTCAAGCAGCTGATCTCCAAAGACATCCAGCTATTGCAACACTGCTTACCCGCGGTGTCCTCCCGGCTGCTCTTACACACCCAGCAACAATGGTCTTGCACAACCGCGAGAGCAACAGCGTTCCCGGGCACCGTGCACCTCCCAGCCCTGCCGCCGGGGCAGCAGGAGCGGGCAGCGCAGCAGAGCGAGGCTCCGAACGGAGCTCTCCTGCCCAGCTCCCCACCAGCCTCCAAGGGCATCCTGGAATTCAAAGAAATTAAAAGTGGAAAAGGCACCACATTAACCTCCTTAATTTTTCATTTCTGACACAGATTGTTTTCTCCTCATTTCAAAGAATTTCAAGTTAATGTCTGGAGGGCAGAAAAAATCCATTTCCCAATACGCCTGCTGCAGCTTTTTCACCAATCGACTGCCCTTCCTGGTACAATCACTGGGACATTGATTTTTTTTTTTTTTTTTTTTTTCGCTAGAGCATCATCCAAAAATCTATCAATGCAAACAGCATCTTTGAAAAAAATACCAGCAATCCAAGACAAGCTGCTTTCTCCACCCTTTAACCTCAGTGCTGCAGAAAAGCCTCTGCCCCGGTCCCTGTTCGAGCAGCATTCTCCCAGCATCGCAGCAGGGACCGGAGGCAGACCCGTGGAGCACGCATGGGCAGCAGCCTGTGGCCCGTGTCCCCTGCTTGGCAGGGACGGTGCCTGGGGCAGGGTGTCCCACCCAGCAGCGGTGGGCGAGGGAGATGTGCCAGGGTTCAGCTGAGAGGAGTCAGCGAGGCTGCTCCACGCCGGCCGACTGCGAGGGGCAGCACCGGAGGATGGTGTTTGGGGGAGACCACAGATGCGACAAGGGACAGGCTCAGCCGTCACCCCAGGGACACAGTCCCGTCCCAGGGCTGCTCCGGGCCACACTGGGCTCACCCTGTGACCGGTGTCCACAGCCACCCTCCCCAGGGCTGGAGAGCTGCAGCCTCGGCGTGGGCAGCGGGCAGGCGGCTCTTCTGCCCGAGCATCTCCGGGGATGGGCAGAGCTGCAGCACAGCGACCCAGGGTTACACACACAATGGAGACTGTTCTGGGGAGCCTGACAATAACTGCCTCCTATTACTATGCTAAATAAACACTTCACTCAACAGTCTTGGCACTTATTAAGCACCTGGGAGAGAGACTGCCTCATGTTGTCCAAAACACTCTTAATTACTGTTTAATCAAGATCTCTTCCCCTCTAGAAAAAAAAAAAAAAGAGGTGGCTAAACATTTGCATGCATTTTCCACTGCAATCACATTACACATCTCTGTGACAAGCGAATTCTTGGCAGTGCTCAGGAAGAACGCGCTGCCTGTGCAGGAGCATCGCAGCACAGCGCGCTAATCCAAATAGCCTTAGGTCTCCCCTTCTTTAGGTAAGGAAATGAACCAGGAGGATTTCCTGGCACATGGACTAATGCTATCAAATGCTTCTTTTATTTGTTGTTGACACATGTATAACAGTTGAAGAATCACAAAATAACCTTGTAATATCTTGATTTATGGATTATTCTTCCATGCGAGTAGCACATGCTGAGGACAATATGTATTCAGCTCTACGTTCTATCTCTGCCGGTACAGGAGCATTTGATTCCTGCTATTAAGCACCCGCAAATCCCCGGCAGCACGCGGCTGAGCGGCACTGCTGTTCAGATGGGATGCCCAATCCTCCACTATCCGGGTGGGTGAATGTACAAAACACTGCGTGGGCGTTTCGGCAAAAATCTTCTTCCTTTTTGCTAGCCAGCTCCTGGAGCTGGATTTTCTCCAAGCGGCTCCGCACACAGCTTTAGCCGTGTGCCCGGCAATCTGCAGCCGTGCTTCTGGAGGCCAAAGACCCAGGAGTGCTCTGCAGCACGGAGCGGGCAGCGCCAGCACAGCAGCTGGGTCCTGACCTCCCCAGGGGGTACACAGGGTGGGCTTGGGGTGCAAGAGCCCGTGCAGCAGCACCTCCCTTCTCCTCCGCTTTCCACCCAGCCCAGGCTCGGCTCTTCCTCGAGATAAAGGGGGATTTGTCTCAACGGATTAGATTGGCAGCCACGGTGCTCAGACAGCTCCAGCAGAAATTAATTTACACCCGAGTCGCAGGAGGAGGACAAGGGCTTTTGAAACACCCTCAGCAGGCTGCTTCGCACCGAGGGCCAGGTCCCGAATGGGCCAGAGACTCAGCCTGGGTTGCACCACCGCCATCTCCATCCCAGCTGGAAACGTACCGAGCAGCTCTAGTCCCAAATTAAGAAGAGCAGAGGCAGCGGGAAGGGGCCCGGGGCTGCGCTCCATCCCAGCAGAGCCGCCGGCAGCACCCCCATCCTGCACCCGCTGCACCAAGGGACAGTTACCCAGGAATCGCTGCTGGTGACAGATTATCAACAGCATATGACTTTGTGTTTTAACAGCTGCTCAGGGTTAAAGCAGGGTATCGGGTTAAATCGCCTGCTGGGACCTTCTGAGCAAGGTAAAGCAGAGTTCTGTGTTGATAGCGATTTAAACACAGGTGCTGGTAGAATCTAAGAAACCCAGCTGCAGCGTGCCCGGACAGATGTCCGTGCAAAGGGGACAGTCCTGCTGAACTGGCTCCCCAGTGCCATCCATGCTGGGACTTCATCCAGAAGGTCCAAAGCTCTTCCTAATGTCAGGCTTTGGGAAGAAGGCGAGAGCTTTCAGGAGAGTTTGTTTCTCCAGGACACATAAGCAAGACACAGGTGTAAGGATCTCAGAGGACACATTAAACACAGATTCATTTATCCATTTTTGTAAATGACTGAATTTCTGCCATTTCTCCTCCCCATCCATGGTTCAAGGGTCATCCTTCCGCAGACGAGAGGTGACCCGACACGTGCACATCCCTGTTCCCACGACAGCTATCTGACCAGGACCTGCACGGCCGAACCTAACGGGGACTTCAGCTCCAAAGCATTCAAACACAACCGAGCCTCAGTCCTCACACACAAACCAGTCTACGATTATCTCTGCTCGCAGCCCGTTTACCAGGGAGATCTCGTGGCGAGCATGTGCTGACTCTTGATCTAGGGAACGCATCCAAGGAAAACAGCTGCCAGAGGCTTCACCGCGAATGAACGCCGTGTGCTAAAGGAGTCCCTCGCCTGACACGGAGCTGGAAAGCTGGCTGGAGGTTTAAGTGGGGACAGATGAAATGCCAAAGCTCACTCCCTCCTGTGCCATCTCTGAAGGAAGCCTCGCAGGGACACAAGCAGCAGGGGTAGCAGCCTGCAGCAAACCCTTTGCAGCTCGCACACTCCGCTGCTGCTGTCCCTGGAGAAGTCCCCCGAGCCCAGCCACACGGCTGTCCTGCACCCCACTGCCAGACCCCTGCCCCAGCTGTGCGGCACCGACCCCCTGCCACGAGAGCCTTCCCGCCTCGGCTCAGAGGGAGGATGGAGGGATCGCCCTCCACCAGCAGCCAGTCCGGCCGACGGCCCCTCCAGCCCCTGGGCAGCAGAGCTGCGACCACCCTCCGAGCATCCTCCGGCCGGGCAGAGCCCCGGGACAGCACTGTTCCCTCTCTGCAGGGGGAGGGAGGGGAGCCTCAGCCGGCACTGACAAACCTCCCAACTAAAAACCTTGGAAAGGCTTAAAATTAACTTTCCTGGGGAATGGGAACAATTTGAAAAACAAAACAGACTTAAATCTTTTTTTTTATAAACAGGAGCAGAGCCAGGATATCGGCGTGCTGCAGCCAGCAAAGCCAGCCCAGGGAAGGGGCGAGCACCCTGCCCTCCCCTCCCCACGCTGCAAAGCTTTATCACCACGGGAGACACACACCAGAGAAGTGGGCCAGCTGCTGCTCTGCCGTTTAAATGAGACATATTTCACATGTTTCCAGTTGTGAAATTAGCATCTGACTTCATTGATTTCTCCCTCCCTCACCCTCCAAAAATCCATTTTCTCCACGATTTCGAGAACCTCCAACAAGGAAGACGGAAACCAGTTCGGGGTACGCAAAAGAAAGGCCAGCAAGTACATCTGGATAACTTTTAACGATAATTACTCATTTTCATATCCTCCTTCCGTTCTTCTGGCTGGGAGCACCAGACACCATGCGAAGAGCCTTTCTTGGAGCAGTTTCTTGGCGCACCAGGGTACCAGGGGTCTTCAGAGGAAGCTCTGAAAGCATTCAGACCTGGGCTGTGATACCCTTGGATCTCACCAACGTGCACGCCCCAGGCAGGAGCCCAGCCCGGTGCAGAAGCCGTACGTACGCTCCCCGCCGAACCCATGCGAGGATCACCCCAGCCCGGCTCAGCGAAGCCCCAGCACAATAGTGCCGCACGGCCCTTCCTCATGCTGCGCTGCAGCAGCATTCCTTGGCCCAGAAGAGCACACCAGCAGCCTGAGACATGAATGCTGGCCAAGCTTTGTTTCCATGTTCCTGTCTCCCGAGCCCATGAGGAACATCTGGTTGCCTTCCCTCCAGTGCAGAGGGTGGGCATGGGTGGGTCTGCCCTGGCAGCAGCGGGGCTGCCGCTCGCAGCACAGCCCAGCAGCCTATTGATCAACACAAGATGAGGCAAGACCAAGGACGTGCTTGGAGAGGTGCCCGCAAGACTTTTGCCATGCTGGCAGCAGAAGCAAGGGACACAGAAATTAGGATCTGCATGAATGTCAGCACTGCAAAGAAAACCAGCGTAACGCGAGATAAAAGACATTTGACCGTGGCCTGCGGAGAAGCAGCCACCCGTTTCCTCGTCCCCACACGCAAAAGCAGGAACCGCGGCACTTCGCTGCAAGACGCTTCCTGGTCCCTGCCAGGACACGAGCATCCGCTCCGAGGGGCTTCAACCACATCAGAGGGTGGGCTGCAGGAAGGCTCTGGGGCTCCCGGCTGGTTTGAATGGGAAAGCAGGACCATGAGCCAGGAGCCAGCAACCCAGCGCCCCACAGCCTGTGCTTGGTCTTACAAGGGTTCGGGAGGTCTCTTCCATGGAAGTGTTGCAAAAAAACTGCCTGTGTGAACCAGAGACCTGGTCCCATTTCTGAGGGACATTCAGCACGTGAGCCTCCCACCACCCAAGGCAGGCGGGACACCCCTTTCACCCAGGAGCACGGCAGCAGCCGGGATGCTCCTGTTTGGAGGAGGTTTACGCTCCAGGTTTATTTCCAGGTATGCCCTCCCTTGGACAGACAGCGAGAGCACATCCACTGCTGTGTATCCGGGAAAAAGAAAGACTTCTAGAGAATAAAAGATCTTCATCCCGGGTTGTTCTACAAATAATTCGCATAAAGTAACCCATACAGTCCCTTGCCTGATCTGAAAGCCAAGGGGCAATCAGAGAGGTTTGGGGGCTACGAGTCCTTGGTGGGAGACACCAGGTCCCAAAGAGATCTCGGACATGCGCCTGCCCCGAGGGTTTCTGCTGAGGAACTCAGGGGTTCCCCTGCCACGCTGGGTCTGCATGCCGCAGGGGCCACCGCTGCAGAGCCACTGGGGCTGGCAATGGGAGAGCCCGGAGGTGCGGGCGATGGAGGGCACGGCCTCGGCACCCGCTCCACCGCCCTGACCGACAGTCCATCCCCGGTCCTCGGGGCAAGGGCCCTGCCAGCAAGTGACACGCGGGCTGCAGGCGCAGCAGCTCCATGCAGCCGAGAGCCCAGCGCAGGGGGAAGCCTGGATTAGCTCCTGGCACTGTAGGAAGTGCGATAATAGCAGAAGCAGAGCAGCAGGCAGCGATTGTGGAGCCTGAGCAAAATCCCTTGTTTTCACTGGCTAGTTCTGGTTTCATGTTTCTGATCTTTTAAACATCAGGCACTCCCCGAGCCCAGCCAGCAGCTCCCTAACGCAGCACTCTGCTCCCTGCCAGCAGCCTGACCTGTGCCAGTAGGTTTCCTGCAAACTGCCAGCTCCAGGCTGGGGACGGAGCTCTGGTCCTGCTGCGTCTGGAGCGGCTGGGCTCAGCTCCCTGGAGAGAGGCAGACCATCCCACTCTCTTCCCGCCGAGGCTCACAGCAGGCAGAGCTCCTCTTCCCAGCCTATCTCTGCAGGAAAACCCACAAGTATCCCAGACCAAGGCAGCGGAGGCATGGGGAGACACAAGACCAGTATAAACCAGTGTCAGCCACGGGCATTAACACGTGCTCTGCTTTCAACCCAGCCACTTAACCACACTGTTTTTTCCTGGCTGTTAAGGCAGTCTCTAACGCAGACTAGCCCGTCTCCCCTTCCAAAGGAGGAAAAGAGAAGGGAGCTTGTGGAAAATAAAATCACCCCCTACCGCCTGGAAAAAGCTGGGTGCTACAGGACAGGAGAAATGACGAGAGGTCATGTGGGCAGGTGAAGGGTTAACAGGTGGAAGTCAATGCCCCTCTCCCAGGCAGCCAATATTTCTATCAATAAATTATGCATCAGCATCTAGTAATAATGACCTAGCAGCCAGAGCTATTTAAAACAAACCAATCGATGGTATTAACGTAATCCCCAGGAGAAAACAAGACACCACACACGGAGCTGGGACAGGAGCAGATGAGGCCAAGGAGAGAGGGACCTTTGGCTGGGAGAGCAGCCGGCCACGGGGGAAGGAGCCGTCCCCGTGATGAAAGGCCAGGCAGGGGCTGTGGCCGGGCCAAGAGCACAGAATAGAAACCACCCCCCCCCGTCCCCGGCCCCTGTGCCACTGCCACCGCGGCCTCGGGAAGGGCTGGCACCGAGACTGCCAGCCTGGCCCATGCACACAGCAGCTGCTGCAGCCCCACTCCATCCCCCGGGCTGGACCCTCCCCCAGCACGGAGGTGAACGGCCACCGCACAGCGCCGGCCACCTCGTGTCCCCAGCACCCTGGTACATCAGCCGCCAAGGCTCGGCCCCTTTTGCAAGGACACAGCCCTGAGGTGGTATCTCTGGTGCTCATCTGCACGGAGAGATGCTGGCAAACAGCAGCCCGTGTCCTGCAGGCGCTGGCTCGTGCAGTGACACACGTCAAGTGCTGTGCAAAGGACAGCGAGCTGCAGACCCCCCCCGCGACCAGGCAGGGGCCAGGCAGGGGCTGGCTGAGCACCGCTCCCACACCACCCACCCGGGACCAGCCCTGCAGCGATGCTGGGGGGTCCCGAGAGAGGGGGGACACCCTCAGCTCCAACCAGCCACAGCAGAAGCACAGGGACAGAGCCGTGCTCACCGCCAGCCATCCTCACTCCAGCACAGCCAGGGGCTTGCCCTCATCCGTCACTACATGCCGTCCAGGCACAGGTCGGTGCTAAGAGGCGGCGCAGCAGGGTGACAAAGGCAGCCAGGAGAAGAGGGCTGATCCAGGACCCCCCAAACATCCCTTGGGGTGCCGCAAGGCAGGAAGAGGATTCACTGTTTGCTCAGATTTGCACGAGCATCCCTGATATCTACTGCTGCTAAACACTAAAAATCGTATTTTCCACATTCACCCTATAAATAAAAACATTCTTGGTTATTTGTTTTAACTGTTTCAGTAACTGGCCCAGAGCTTTTACATCATCTGATCAGCAGATAAGTATCACAGGGGATTCCTTTAAACCTCTGGAAGAGAAAGCAGACAGAATCGCTTCCCATTGCCTTGCATCAGCACCGTTCTTTGTCCCGAGAGCACATCCCACCCCGGGATGCGGAGCCACGCGGAGAGGACAGGCATCACCGCTGCTAGCGCAGGGGTTGTGCTGCCTGGAGATAAGGCAAGGAGCTCGCTCGTAAACATGGAGGAGCAGGTATCTAGAAATTGATATTGCAGGATCCTGACCTACCATTTAAAAGGTGAAATAATTGGGGAAATTACATTAGCTTGCACCATTTTCTTCAGTTCTTGAAAGCTGCCGAATCTTTTGCACTGACTGCCCGGCAAGAGGAGAGTTGGGTACCGAGTCTGCTTGCTGCTTATCTATAATGAGCATCTCTGCCAGCAATCTGAAGCAGAAGGGTTTGGTTTTGCTGCTGCAGCCCTTTGGAATATGCCTGGCTCATGAATGCAACAACATCCTGAAGGATTTGTCAACAGCACCAAGCCAGACAAAACAACAGCCATCCCACCCAGGACAGCCCCGGCATCGGGTGGAGGGGAGGTAAGTCCCTGATCACAGGCCTGACACGTCCAGCACAAAGCTAACCCAGAGGGACGCGGCAGGGCCAGCACACTGGGTGTCTCCGTTTCTTCTCCTGATGCTCGTAACTGCTTGTGAAGTCCCTGAAGGTGCTCTGGCAGAACTTTGAACAATTGATTCTTTTTCCCCTGGCATAAGTAAACGAAATCAGCTCCCAGGTAACCTTACACAATAGCACGACAAGGAGCACAGACGCACAGTCCTGTACAATCAGCACGGGCAGCTCAGGGTCCAGAACACCGGCTCATACCAATGGGTTTGCAGCAGCCACCGCACAGCACAGCACATGGTGTCTGCAAACAGCGGCTCTGCTGGGCAGCGTGCCGGCCGTCCCTCGGCCTGGGGCAGGCTCAGATCACCCTCAGAAGCAGAGCGATGGCTTTATGCTCCTTAATAACACAGCACCTCTCCTCCCTTCCCCTGGGACATGCTCCTCTTCCCCCTCCCAGCCCACAGGACGCCCACCCTGGGCACACAGCGAGCACCTCCCACGCCAGCCCTCGCTGGGGGGCAGGGGCTGCAGCCCCCATGCCTGATGTGTTTAATCCCTGCTTGTCCCCAGCGCTGCTCACCACGCAGAGACACCAGGACATGGGGGGATGACGGGGGGAGGAACAAGCCATCGCACCCCAGCAGCCCTGCCACCCCCTCTGCTC
>VZTO01013921.1:25313-36276 GCA_013400615.1 Syrrhaptes paradoxus
GGTTTGGTTTTGCTGCTGCAGCCCTTTGGAATATGCTTGGCTCATGAATGCAACAACATCCTGAAGGATTTGTCAACAGCACCAAGCCAGACAAAACGACAGCCATCCCACCCAGGACAGCCCCGGCATCGGGTGGAGGGGAGGTAAGTCCCTGATCACAGGCCTGACACGTCCAGCACAAAGCTAACCCAGAGGGACGCGGCAGGGCCAGCACGCTGGGTGTCTCCGTTTCTTCTCCTGATGCTCGTAACTGCTTGTGAAGTCCCTGAAGGTGCTCTGGCAGAACTTTGAACAATTGATTCTTTTTCCCCTGGCATAAGTAAACGAAATCAGCTCCCAGGTAACCTTACACAATAGCACGACAAGGAGCACAGACGCACAGTCCTGTACAATCAGCACGGGCAGCTCAGGGTCCAGAACACCGGCTCATACCAATGGGTTTGCAGCAGCCACCGCACAGCACAGCACATGGTGTCTGCAAACAGTGGCTCTGCTGGGCAGCGTGCCGGCCGTCCCTCGGCCTGGGGCAGGCTCAGATCACCCTCAGAAGCAGAGCGATGGCTTTATGCTCCTTAATAACACAGCACCTCTCCTCCCTTCCCCTGGGACATGCTCCTCTTCCCCCTCCCAGCCCACAGGACGCCCACCCTGGGCACACAGCGAGCACCTCCCACGCCAGCCCTCGCTGGGGGGCAGGGGCTGCAGCCCCCATGCCTGATGTGTTTAATCCCTGCTTGTCCCCAGCGCTGCTCACCACGCAGAGACACCAGGACATGGGGGGATGACGGGGGGAGGAACAAGCCATCGCACCCCAGCAGCCCTGCCACCCCCTCTGCTCGCCCCACGGTCCCTGCGGCCGTGCCCCAGGAGCACGGTGCCGGTGCACGAACCCGAGGGCTCACCAGCCCATGCGTGTAACACACTTCATGTGCATTCTCCATATTAATAAATGGGGAAAGAAGGAACCATAAATCTATGAACTGCCAATTTGCACAGGACTAGCTCTTTTACTGGCTACGCACTAGCACCTTTTACAGCCCATTAATTACTTTCTCTAATAAAGTTTGACAAAATGATAACTTGCCCATGAAAAGTGTTGTAATAAATACATTTCCTCCAACTTTGGACTGTTCCTGCATGTCTGGCTCATAAACCCCTCCCACGGTTCAGTAACTTACAGCCTACCTGTACTGTTCAGCCAAGGAGGGGACCCTGGCGTGACGACCCTGTGCATGTTGCCCAGCACAACAGCCCCAGTGGGTAGGATTCCTCCTGCAAACCAGGCAGGAGCCAGCCCTGGTCCGGGGAACACAGCCTCCACCAGCCTGGGCTGAGCAGCAGAGACCGCTTCCCCTCCACCACCGATGGGAGCCCCTGCTTGCCTGGCAGGTCCTAGGCACCCCGAAAAACCTGTGCCCAGGGCACTGCCCCCCATTTCCAACTTTTGGGTCACACAGAGAACCCCTCTCAGCTCAAAGCCCAGCAATGCCCATGGCGAGGTTAACCAGCTGCACCCCCAGCAGCACGAGCTCCGAGCTGGAGAGGGTCAGGGTCTCCAGCAGCCAGAGTGCCATCAGGACCTCCAGGAGACTGCCACGCACCCGGCCCCCACGCATGCAGCACCCACGCTGCTTCTTCACACTCCCTCTCGTTCCACTTCTCAGACCAGGCACCAAGAGACATCACATCCCCCAGCCCTACGCTCACGGCTTGCGGTCCTCGCTGCTCACGGTATTTCTTTATTTACATAAAGCCACCGTTGAGCTCAGCAGAGAATACAATGTCCAAAGCTGGTCTTTCCTAATACAGAAACGGGAAGCAATAGGCATGTTTGAGTCTTTTAATGATTTCCAAGACTTTCTTTTATTACGATTTAGAGGAGCACCAAGACTCAACTCACCTCTTCGCGCAGAAGTTCAGATCTCTTACCTTACCAAGCCAGCCCCACAAATCTGAGCACTGGAGCCTGGCTCCAGAGCGATCAGCCAGCACAGCTGGGCACTGCCACAGCATGAGGCACGTCCACCCTCACCCCCCTGCCTGCCTTTCGCTTCCACCCTCGCCCGAAGCTGACCAGCCCCCAGCACGATGCTGCTCGCTCGTGTCCGGACACGGGCAGCACTCGCAGAGCCACCACCACAGAGGACCAGAGCAAGTGCAGCATCATCTAACAAAGCCAGGAGCGGGTTCGTGCCCCTGCCCCAGCACGCCCTGACACGCACCCGCATTGCCAGCCGGCCGCACATACGCTGTGCGGGGTGTGCTGCACCCCGGGCTGCCCAGCGTTCCTCTCCTTGTTTAATTAGTTGAGTGACTCTGCTCTGCCCAATAAAATCAGCACCCCCCTCGGCAGTGCCATGCTGCGGAAATTTATGATCATAATTTAGAGGCTGAATTACCACTGTCAGTACCTGTGCCATATGAATTACTCAGTCATATTAAATTCAACTGTTGATTTTGCAGGGTTATATGAAGCGGGAACACTTAGAGCCAATGAAATAATGGGGGAGAAAGAATTACGGTCAGGGAAGTCACATTAGCTGTTCAAAGCATCCTGTGCACAGCCCACCTTCCCAGCCGAGGGCTGCCCGCCCGCAGCCACACGCTGTGCCCGCAGCGCAGGGTTCCCCCGCGACCGTCCGAGCGGAGCTGGGACCTGCGGCTGGTCCTGTCCCCCCGCAGGCAGGGTCCCGGCCACGCGCGGCTCCGCTGTCACAGGATCAGAACCGGGTCCGTCCATAACAGAGGTAAGGAACGTTGTCAGCAGCCTGTGCAGGCGTGAAGAAGTCCTTCCACTTTGCAGAGCAGTGTTCCCCCGGACACACGCTGTAAGACCGTTATGCCCACACACACACAGAGGATTTGCCGGTCCATAGAGCCCCGCAGCAGCTCAGGCACACACGGCACAGCCCTGCCTGCCCCGCACCAGGGACCTCAATCCCCACGTGAGGGTCTGAACCCAGCACTGACCTTACTGTCGCAGGCAGATACTTTAGAAGAGTCCCTCAGCCCCTGGTGTACCCTACAAAATCACATCAGCCTGGATTCCAGCAGCAGAGACACCCTGGGTCCAGAACGTCACAGCCCAGCAGCCCGCTGACAGTGCAGCTTGGCTGGCGTGGAGGAGACGAACAACCTGGAGCCCTGCAAAGCCACACACTGGAATTCAGCATCAGACCCTTCAACTTCAAAGCCTGAATAGAAAGGAAGCTAATTTTAAAGCGATGACTTTAACAGCGTGTCCAGCTCACGGGCAGGCTGGGTTTCTAACGCACAGACACAAAGAGCAACGTGCATTTGTATATGGAGCAAGTATTAAGTACTGCAGGGAAAAGGTCCGTCAACAAAACAAGGAGCAAAACATTCTCACTTATCCCCACTCGCAGGCAGCTGAAGCTCTCACTCAGCACGATGGAGAGTGAGGACATGTTCTCACTCACAGGCAAGCTGAATCCACGGTTTGCAGCGGGCAGTGCTGCAGGGGAAAGCGGGTGAGCAGCTGCCACGAACGCAGCATCACCCCCCCACTAACGGGAGGCTTGGCATTCCCACCGGCCTCTCCCAGGTCCCCACAGCCCAGCTCTCCAGCCCCGTCCTCGCCATTCCCAGCGTGCCGGAGGGACTCTGCTCTCCCACCCCACCGCCAGCGCTTGCCAAGCCCGTGTCGAGGCGCAGGAGCTGCCCCGCGTGGTAACCTGGCAATGCCCAGACAGGGTGACACGTTCCCTCTGCCCCACAGCCTCCCCAGGAGAAGTGGGATCTCGAATCTTGGGCAAAGGGTGGGTGCCCTGAGGCTGGGCACAGCGGGGGCTCCCTGCCCACAGGGGACCTCTCCTTCCACCGCAGGCACAGCCCAGAGCCTGGGACACTTCATCATCCTGAGGTCTTGGCATTGGCAAAATAATTTCCTTAAGGAAAGTAAAATCATGCAGGGGCCTTCCCCCCAGGACTGAAAATTATATTTGTTACGAAGCCTCATTTTATACAGACCTCCTAATGCCCACCCAAGACCTCTCTGATCATGGAAAAAAGCAATTATAAAAATTCACGTGCACGACTTCGATCAAGTGCATTTATCTGTATAGATGGCCCTTTTTTTGCCAAGATAATGTCAGAAACTCTACACAAATCATCAGAATTTACACTCTCCTCCTCTTTAGTATAAGGCAGACTCTGCCAAATCAAGGGCTAATATATCACATTATTTCTAGTAATCCAAGGGCTGCCTCCTGCCACATGCTTTATGAAATACCTGAGTCTTTGATTCATTGATTCCTGCCTCACCTCCTGGGCAGGAAAGCTTTTCTCCCTCCTTGTACAACTTCCAGTTCAACACGCTGCGTACTGTCCTGCCTGGCCAACATCAGCCCCTGCCCTTCAGGCCAGGATCGTGGTCCTGTGCTAATACAGGACCACGGGCATTGTGGAAAAGGCTTGCTAAGGGTTTGGATTTTTTTTTTTTTGAAAATAAATAGGGTTTTTTCCTCTTTCCAGGGCACAAACACGTTTCCCCACTGCCACAGCCAATGCAGTCAGTGATGCATTTGAGAAAACTGCAGAGGCGAGCACAGCTGGAGGGTGTCCCATCACCACGGTGTCCCCTCGGTTGCCACAGCTTGCCCACCGCAGCCCATCCCGCCCCGCGCCGCTGTTTGCCCGGTGAGAGCATACAGACCTCAGCACAGAAATCCCTTCTGCTCTGGCCACACAACACCGAGTGTGGTAACAGCAGCTGTCACCAGAAACTTGATTTTTTATAAACCTTCTTCTCCAGTTTATTCATCTGCAGTCATTGAAGTTGCGTCCATGATCCCAAAAAAAAAGTCCACTGAGCAAGAGCAACTTCCAGAGAGTCATGCTGGAAAATGAGAACCAAATCCAGCCTGAGCACCCAGATCCCCACTCTGGAAACCTCACAAACCACTCCCGAGTCCCACAGCGACGCCGGGCAGAGCGTGTGGGCAGGGACGGCAGCGGCACGCCAAGCAGATCACTGCCGGGTCCCAACTCCTGTGCTGTCACCAGCCCTGTCTCCTGGGGAGACGATGGACAGCAGAGGGGAACCTCGGTCACCCAGCAAGTGCCCCCCAGGCCTGCCACAGCCACAGGATGGATGGTCACACCCGAAAGCATTTGGGAACAGGATTGCACAGTCCTTCAGCCTCCACCAGCAGCGTCTGCAGAAGGTGCTCATGCCATGGGGAAGCAGGGTCTCCTGCAAGACTCAGCCGTGCCCTGTGATGGAGAGGATTTAGTATTCCAGCTGAGCGCCTCAGCACCACCCAGTCGATGGAGGATGCATTGGTAAATACTGCTTTTGGTGCAAGAGTCCACCGAGAAATTATCAACAGCAAAAGCAAATGCACACAGCAAACAGCAAGCGCACTGGAGAACACAGCTGCAATACAAAGCATGTCCTTCTCCTCCCGACGCAGCTCCAGGATGACTAACTCTGTGCGAGGATGCCAGTCACTGAAAGACCTTAGATGCCCTTCTTCCACAACTCTGAAAACTGAAATACAAGTATGAGACTGTCTGTCTGGTAAATCTGATGCCTGCAGACCCAGATGTACCCCCCTCCCCACACGAACAGACCCGTCGCTGCCTTTCCTGTTAACTCAGCTCTCACCCACCTCCAGCACAAGCACCCACCAGCTCTCATGAAGCCCCATCCCCTGCCGCACCCCAGGCTGGGAACAGCCTCCTCAGTGCCCCAGGTGCTCACAACGGCCACAGATCTGAGCTCCTCATCCAGACAGACCGGTCCTTCCCCAGGCTGCTCCTTAATCCCCGGCTTTTGGAGTGAAAATCCAGGGGCAGGGGGGCACACATGCCAAGAGCAGTTCCTCGGTTCCTGGCACATTCTGTGTATTTGTCCAACTCACCAACGGTGGCCTAAAGCTCTGTGCATGGAGAATAAGATCTAGGAGAACATCAGGGGAATACACCGAAACATTGGCCAGGGGTGCCTTGTAAGGAAGGACAGGGCTTCTGCAATCAACCTGGATGGAAAGCATCCTCAGGTTCCGGCAAGCTCCCACGCCTCCACCAGCGACGCTCACCTCCTGGGGACTTGCTGCCAAGAGCCCACACCAGGCTCAGATCGCTTAAGCTTTGCCACCCAGCTTCCCCACGGTCTCACTGCGAGGACGTGGCCACACACAGACCAGGCTGCCTCGTCTGCCGCCACAACCAGCAACATCTGTCGCTTGTCCACATCTGGATTTCAGATGGCCCCGTACCTGGGAAGATCCCGATCACTGGGGTTCCCTGGCACCTCCTGGTCACCCGTGGACCCATCACCCCTGTGCTCAGCACCCGGGATAGCCCCGAGGCTGGTCCCTGGCTGTCACCACTGCCAGCACTGAAATCATCTCCTTGCAGGGCCCTACCCAGCACAGCCTGAGACCAGCACCCTTTTGACATGCACCAGTGCCTGGGAGTCGACAAAGGGGCCCTTTTACATATCAATAACAAAGTACAGGACAATGCAAGCTGCAGGAAAAGAGGGGGAAAGATGTGAAGGCTGAGCATCCCTCGGCAGACAGGGAGGCTACAGCCAAATCCTAGGGAGGTGGGACATGAATCCTTCCCCTCCAGCACTCAGGCTGGCCTCCAGGCAGCCCAGGGAAGGCAAAGGCGGCTTCCCCTCCGAGAGGGGAGAGGGGTCCCTGGTAAGAGCTTTCTCACCTCCGGCTCTTTTATAGATGTCTTGGGTCCCTTTCAGAGAAAAATCTTTAAATGCAAGCTCCCCTCCGGTCTTCCTAAGAGGGCTATGGCCCCTTGCCTAACAGCTTGCTGGCAAGCTTTTCCCTGTGCTTTCTGATCTGAGTGTGCTCTTCCCGTCCGCAGCCGTGCAGCACCCCGGGGAGCAGCAAGGACGGCTGCCCTCTCCCTGAGCCCCCCGCGAAGGCACGCTGGGGCCAGGGGAGCGTACGAAGGATGCACTTTGCCCACTCACAGTCTTTATCAAGGGCACAATTTCAGATTTTTTGCATATTTAAAAAAAACGGTATTTATTTTACAGGAAGCGAGTCCAATGTCAAAAATCTTCCCTCGCATCCCATGTCCAGCAGCAAGGTCTCCTCTGTTCATTATAATCTTCAGTGTAACTTCTGCTCTGCAGCTCCCGTAATCACATCAGATATGGGAACAGAAAAATGCCATTGTTCCTCGGCCACGAACAATGCCGTTCGCGGAGCCATGAGAAAGCGCAAGATGGATATGAAAAAGGCGGGCTCTTGTCTCCCCATAATCTCTTCTCCAAACTGACAAAAGAGGGTTTTGTCTAGAGAAAATTGTCACATACAGAAACAAAACAAAAATAGAGCATGCGAGCTGGGACCACTTTTATCTGGAGAGGCACCACAGGGAGATATGCCAAATGCGATTCATTTTAACAAGTTTAGCCCTTGAGAGACAAGAGCAGAGCCCCTGGCTGAGGAGGAGGAGGTGAGCCAGGAGGGGGGGGCAAGCAGGGCCTGGGNNNNGGCGGGGGGGGGGGGGGGGGGGAAGGGGGTGACCCTTCCTCCTGTGCTATGGGGGCAAGGAGCTCTGGTAAGGGACCAGCACACCGAAAAATCAGACTGGGGTGGGGTGTGTTCAGGGTCTTTTTTATTGTTAATTTTGTCCTGTTAGCCTGTGCATTGGGTCATTACAGCGGAGTAACTGAAGTGTATGAACAGAGAAGTTCTCGCTCTCCCATCCACAACAGGCAGCCAGCAAGGATCAACCACACAGCCCTTGGGGAGACCCTTCCCCAGCACAGGCACCTGAGCAAACACCCCAGAGCTGCCGAGCAGCTGTTTGCAAAGCACCAGGAGGCTTGGGTAAAATGTCGTACACACGCTCATGTGTTTGGGACCAGCCCCCCCGCGCCCAAGGCTCTGCAGGTAGCAGAAAGACCCAGATCAATACAACCACGAGACCCTTTGAATGAAATCAATGCAGCTGAACAAGCGCATAAGTCCTGGTGTCATCACATTATTTATTCCCCAAAGTCCCCATCCCGCTTCAGTCAGAGGAAGCGCTCGAGTACATCCCCTCCCCTTGCTCTGCAGCATGCAAACAAATCAGAGGCTCGGGTTCTGCTTCACAATCTACAACAGGATGAGGAACCGCTGGCACCGAGCACCCTGCTAACCGCCATCCATTCGGAAGGAGGTGACGGGAGGACGGCGGCACTGGGGCTCTCACCGGAGAAGGTGAGGCCAGCGCTGTGCTGCCCTCCTCGCCAGCTCTCCTCCGCCAGCTCTCCAATGCCTCCCCGGGATGTCACTCTGCTCACTGCCTCCTTTCAAGCCATTGTTAGTTTATTAAGTGCTTTTTAAGCGACGGAATTTGTGCCCCAGGAGAACAAGCTGCAGAGAAAGAGCTCCGCAGTCCTGGTGGCCTCCCAGCAGCAGCCAAATGTCACATCCAGCCCCAGCAGGCAGCGGGATGGAGGCAACCAGGGCTGTCCCCCACCGTGCCTCCAAAGAATGGGTGAGAGACGAGCTCAGCCCCACCGCTGTGCCGCCCTGCTCCGGGGAGGAGCCGGAGCCAAGCTGCAGCACCAGGACAACCACGGGGCATAACAGGGGACAGGCACAGGGCTGGGTGGCTGAGCCACCTCTGGAACGGGAGGGACAGCCGCAGAGGTGCAGTGTGCCCAGCCCCAGCCAGCCCACCCACCCCTCAGCCCTGGTGGGAGTCACGCCGGGCTCCAGGAGCTCCAACACTCCCAGCCTGGAGACGCTGCAGGAGCCCAGAAACACCCCCAGGGTCCCCTCTTGCCCTGCTTTCACCTATGTTAAAATGCAGTTTAAGCAACTTGCTATATAACCGTTAGACCGGACCACAAGCATTTTCCAGGTCTAGCAACGCTGGGGAGATGGTTTCACCCTCCCGGGACCTTCTGGGCCATCAGCACCCCCAGACCTCAGACACAGGGAACGTCTCCTGGAAATGCCTACTCGCTGCCAAGGATCATCATCAGCTCACCTGCCATAAGTCTGGAAGAAAATCCGCACGCTGCTATTTTTTACTGGGGCAAGGAGGCAGAGGTCTAAGGAGCAATATATTTTTTACTTGTGGCTATAGCTTGGAATTAATGATCTTCCCACAAGCACGAGGCTAACCTGGGGTAGAAGCAGCATTTTCCATTATCTTATCGAGAAAAATACCACAGAAAGCAGCACATTAAGTACAGGGTGCAGGCAGGCAGCCTGGGAATACCAGGAAATTACAATTAGTTCTTCAGAAAAGTGTAAAAGTTTAATTCAAAAGTGGGTGGAAGTTTCCTCATTCCTCAACTGGGCAAACTCCCACTGCAGTCCCCCTGTGACCCTTTGGGGACAGAGCTGCACCCCGGGCCGGGCGGATGGGCCACGTGGCCGAGGTCAGCACTGCCCTTCATGCCAGTCCCGGCTCCACGAGGCACCAGGGCTGCGGACCCACAAGCACCCAGCCCTCCCCAGGAGCTCAGGTCAGCCCTAAAATCTGACACTCGTTTTCATGTAATTTGCTCTGCTAGGAGAAGGCATTCCCTGCAATTAGCTCTATCAAACCCTCATGCACATCGATCTCATTACAGCCAGAAAGCTCATTTAGAGCCTCAACAGCAAGGGGAAACAAACGGTGATTCTGAGCACAGCCCCCCAGCAGATCACAAATCCTCTTACTCCGAGGATACAGTTCATATCACACCCAAGCAAGAAATCTATCAAGGCGCTTTAATGAACTCCCCTCCTCCAGAACGCCTGCGTGCAGACCGGGAAGGTGACACCCTCCAGCAAAGCACTGTCTGCTCACCTGCTCCATCCCCCAGCACCTCCAGCTCGGACCCTGGAAGCCACACGGCCACTGAGTGCCCCACAGCTGCACGGCCAGACCAGCGCGGTGGCCCTGCAGCAAAGGCGGCCAGCGGTGCCCCAGCTGCACCGGGCAAAACCCTGCCAGCAGGTGATGGCAGAGCGAGCTTTGCCAGAGGCTCACACCATGTCCCTGCCTAGGAACTGCTGGCCACAGGGTGCTGGAGCACACAGACACACTCATGCCCTGGGCTACCGCTGCCGGGGCCACAGGGACCACTCGAGGCTGGGGAAGACTAAAGAGAGGCGGGGGCTCTCCCACTTATCTTCTGCTGGGGATGGCTGCAGGCTCAAGAGCACCTACAGAGGATCGCTCCTCCCTTTGCCAGCCTATACAGAAATTTGCCTGCACTTCTTTCACAATTTTTTTTAATATATTTTTTCTTGTGTACTTACAGCTGCAGGTAGCAAAGCTTGCAAAACACCAGACACCCACTCACTTACAACTTGGGGAAGATCAGCCCAACCAGAACAGGGGCAAAGCAGCTAGGATTGACAAAGCACCGCAGAGCCAGCCCCACGAGGGATGCTAGCATTGCCTAGCCTCAGAAATAACTGTGTGTTTGGACGCTTCACTGACAGTACAGAAAAAGAAAAACACTGGGAAAGAGAAGCCTCATGGAAACTGAAGGGATGGGAAACTGTCATGGAACACCGAGGGAGGAGCCAGCCAGGAATAAACCCAGGCTAGAGACCAGCAGGAAGCTTCTAGCAACTGGAAGGAAAATGTTCCAAAGCAGAATGGCATCCCTGCCCCTTCTTTCCACGCAGACTCGGTGCAGCAGCCCTCCCGAGTCCCATCTACCTTCCTCCCCACGTCCCTCTCCCCTGCAGCAGGAGCAAACCCCCTTCCCCTCCCAGCTGCACCCCCACACCAGCCCGGCTCCCCCCGGGGGCGAGGGCGAAGCCAGCGCCCGTCCCACCCCGCCTTGCCACAGCCCCCGATCCGCCTGCCCTGCCCGCAGCCCAGCAGCAGAAACCCCCCCGGGGCCTGGCCATAAAGCCTCAATGTCTCTCCGTTAACCGGCGCCGACCCGCCCGGCGCACCCGCCCCGCATGCTCCAGCCCGGCCCCGGCCCCGCGCTCCGGCGAGCGAGCGCTTACCTGTGCGG
>VZTO01013921.1:36478-82794 GCA_013400615.1 Syrrhaptes paradoxus
GCCGGGGGCAGCGGGGGGCCGGGGACAGCGGGGGGCCGGTCCGGGGGCGGCGGCGGGGCCGGGGACAGCGGTGGGGCCGGTCCGGGCGCTCCCAGCGCAGACGACGCCGATGGAAAACCGTAACTCCCGCGGCGCTGGGCTTATATACCTGCCGGGGGCGGGGCCATCCGGGATTGGCCAGCGCGCAGCCAATGGTAGCCCAGAGACCCGCCACGCTCCCGGCCCAGGCGGGTCCGGCCCCACCGACAGCGCAGCATCGCGACATCGAACAACCAGCCCCTCGAGGGTCCCGAGCCAGTCGCGACAGGCTGGCAGAGCCTGGGCAGGAGGAAGCCTGGGAGATGTTTTGCGGATTTTAGAAACAAAACTTTCCTTAATATCGCGACACATTAAAACCCCTCCTGGCTGCCAGCACGGTTGCCAAGCAGAGAGGCTGCGCAGCCCCCGCACCCCCTGCACCCCCTGTACCCCCACTGCTGGGTGCTGAGCACACACCCAGGCAGCGTCCCAGTGCTGCCCATCACGGGGGCTCCAGCACCAGACTCAGTGAAGCAGCGAGAGCCTTGCACCGCGCTCCCTACCACGGCTGGATTAACGGGAAACATCTCGGGAACATCCTCCCCAGACAGAGGGAAGCCGTAACGTCCTCTGACAGTTCTTAGGCAGCACAGCGCAGATCCCTAAAGGGAGAGGAGTTCAAAGAATCTCGAGATCTGATGGGGCAGGGACCTCGTGAAAGACTGTTGGTGACATGTCTTCCTCTCTGCAGAAAGATGTCACAGCTTGAGCTGCGAGCACAGGAGGCACGCTTCCACTCTGCAGACGTGATTCCACATGAAAAGAAGATGGTACAATGTCAAACTCCCAGCACTGCAGAGCAAGAACAAAAGTAAGATGGAAAAATACAAGTGTAAAATACAAATACAAGAACTAAATTACAGTTATCCACTGTGCTAGAGATTTTTCAGAAAAGAAGCTTCTCTTAGCTGAAGGACAAATATTTATTGTCATTAAGAAAAGCACTGTACGAAAGAGACAGACTGCTGTCATTATGACGATCTACGTTTCGCTTTCTTACAGCCGTGGCAGGGACCTTGGGGGCTCAGGTCAGCTGTGTTAACCTAAAGTTAACCTAAAATTTAAAGTTGTTGTCTTGCCTCAATGGGCACCTTCTCATAAAACATGAAAAGAAATAATTAACTGTTAAAGCACAGGGTCTGGAGCCAGAGCTCCCAGTCTCGTGCAGTGGCTCTCGGGAAATGTCTTGGATGCCGATGGCCATTGATGACAGGGTGCGTCAAACTCACTCCTTCCTGCTCCATCAGTGGTGAGAACAGCGGGGTGGAGGGGAGGATTTGCCTTTCCCATGACGTTTGCAGGACAGTCGGGCTCTGGTACGAGACACACGTGTCTGGTTCTGAGAGACATCCAGCTCTCATCCCTCCTTCTCCTGGAGGCACTCTGCAGCTCAGCAGCTGTCCCTCTCTCCACACCTGCGTTGTCCTGCTTGCCAAAGAGAAAATTCCTCGTTCAAACCAGGCTTTTTGGAAGACAGGAGCAGTTACTTTCTGTGCAGCATACGGATGCCTTTAGATTGGAAAGTCATGGGCGATCACCTAGGCGCCGGTAGCTCTTTGCAATTTGAAAGTCTGGAACAAGCCATCACTGTACTGTCTGTGACAGCAAAATCCTGTCATGGGAGGCAAGACCCTGCACTTTTCTGCTCCATCCTTAAACGCTGCAAGATGGCACAGAGGACAGGGACAAAATAGGAGGGAAAAGCAAAGCAGGGTTCAAAGCTCAATTTCAATGGGAAAGACTGAATCAATCCCTGATCAATCCCACAAGCTCGGGCTGGCAGAGGCAGTGCTGTGCCATTACAACTGGTTCTTCTGCTCTTTCCAAGAAGTTGGTCTGAAAGAACAGGTTAGGGTTTAGCCCATAAGTTTAGATTCATAAAGGATGCTTCCAGAGCTCGTACGATAATTACCGTCCCACCTGGAATTAAGACAATAAGCAGAGTGCAGAGCTCGCTGGGAGGGCACTGGCTCCTCCAGGGCTGTTGATTAATGTCCCATTAAGTGCAATAAACAATACAATTGCTCGATACCCATACCTCAGAGGGGGAAAAAAAAGCCCTTCCCATAATAATAAAAGTTAGCAGCTGCCATCGTAACTTTCCCTGGCACGGAGCCCCCAAATTTACAGAACAAGAACTTGTGCCAACACACCAAGAACAAGGCAAACACACTCAACAGAGCTTAGCTTTCCTGAGCCCTGGCCACCTTCCAGGTGAGGGTGGCTTCTCCAAACGCTGCTCCACGCCGATGGGCCAGTGAAGGGACCACTCCCCAGGGTCAGCGAGGAGCCAGCTGCTGCTTTAACGTGCAGAAGGGAACCCGAGCCAGGACTGCACCGCACAGCTGATCACGGGTGGTTTGCACAGAGACCGGGGGGCTGACATGGACAGCGCTGGCTGCAGCTGTCCCCGGGCACAGGGGTTGCTGTGTCCATGGTGGGACACGATCCAGCCCAGGCACAGCATGAGCCTGGTCCGCTGGGAGGGTGCCCGGTGCTCCCAGGCGGTGCTGGCTGTGCTCCCTCTCAGGCACCATCAGTGTTCCTGAGACTGATTTCTGTGGAGAACTTCAGCGTGTGTGTGAAAATAGACATAAAGCAAGCAGAGAGGATTTCACACCGAACTGCCTAGTGTCTGGTTCATGTATGTGTGCCATAGGCTTAGCCCTGCCCATGGGCACAGCTCACTCGGAACCATCAGGTTCACCAAACCTGCAGGAAAAGGTTGTGGTGGGAGTAGCTACAAATTAATGCGAGTGACAGAAAAAAAACCCAAAAACCAGCTTCATTCTCACTGGCTCTCACAATACAGCCGAGGCCCATTATGGTAACTGCCGTGGCATCAGTGGATTTTGCGGGATCTGGTTACACAACCCCTTCCTCCCTGTGCAGTGAACCAGAACCTTCCACTGAATTCATCGAATTCCCTCCCAAGTGCCCTGCTGCTGCAAGGAACAAATTCCCACATCTGCCGGAGGAGAGGTGCTGAGCCCAGTCCCACACTGAGCGGGCACCAGCCCGGGTGCTGTGCTGAGCCCTCGCTGCAGCTCGCCCAGCGTCCGCAGGAGCTGCCTCGGGGAAACGGGATCCTGCGGCTCCAAACGTGCATGCAGGGTGTGCAGCCCCTGAGACAGGAAGGCATTGTGAAACTGAAATCTGCTTTGCCTTCTCCAAAACCAGCGAATGATATGCTAAGTGTTACCTTTGTGATGGACGCAGCAGGCGTTAAGGTGGCCAGTGATGGCTGGGCAGCCCGGAGCAATGGCATGGACAGAGTGCAATGGCACACGGCGCGATGGCACACCGTGTGATGGCACACAGCGTGATGGCACACGGCACGATGGCACACGGCGCGATGGCACACCGTGCGATGGCACACAGCGCGATGGCACACCGTGCGATGGCACACAGTGTGATGGCACACGGCGCAATGGCACACAGTGTGATGGCACACGGCACGATGGCACGCAGCCACACCAACAGCCACCTGGGTGAGTCACCGCAGACCTCCGCATGCAATTTCCTTAGACCAGCGTGCAGCCTGTAGCTGTGTACCTTCCACATTCTTTCCAGATAAGTTTCCTCTGCACTCCTTGGACCCTCTTATCAGCCACAGGACGCACCAGGTCCCAGGTGCAGGATGTGAGCCAGACTGCCCGCTGATCCCTCCCGGGGAAGGCACGACCCTGCCCGGGGGATGCAAAGCAGAGCGGTCAGCCGCCACGGCGGGAGCACTCCAAATCTCCTGCAAGGGAGGAGCTCTGGAGACGCATTTCCATAGCGTGCATTTCCATAGTGTCATGCTGGCAAAGAAAGGAGAGGGCTGGGGAAAGGCCAGCTCAGCGAGGTTGAGAAGAAGGCTCTTCTGCACCAGCCTTTCAGATACAGAGGTCGCAGGCTCGCAAGGGTCAGCAACCCCTCTTAATATTCACCAAAGTAGCGACAACAAAGGCAAGCTGGGGAAAGGGAAGCGTTCCTGCGGAGTCCCATCTTCACTCTGGATACCACTCCACAATGAAGTTATTTCAAACCGCCCATAGGTTAAGCTACGGCTTTCATCCCAATAGCTCGGTTCCCGCTGAGCTCTGCCTGCAAAGGCACATCAAGCAGAGACTCTCGGATGACATCTAACCTCGCCCAGCTCCCTGCAGCAGCCACCTTTCTCAACCAGGCTCGCGGTTCAGATAACAGAGGAGAGGGTGTCAGATGCGTAACTTTTAATAAGACCAGAAGCAGGTCAGCAGCCCTGTCTGAGCAGCGCTTTAAAAGCTCCCATCTGATATAAACGTTATCACGGACATCAGCAGTGCTTGGTAAATAAAAAGACAAGTTCCATCTTCGAAAGCAAATTACATGAATGATGCTCGGCTTTGATGATGATTCCCAGGAGGCAGTTCTCTATTATTTCCCCTCCACACACCTGGGCATTAACCAGAAAGCCAAGGTCACTTATTGCTTTCTCATTCAAACTCTCTGGATTACGTCTCCTGAAATCATTACCACGTTGTGACAGCAGCTGGGAGCCCGGTGAAAGCGCTTCCCTCCGCCGCTGTACCGCTGCCAGGAGCAGCCCGGCCACAGCCTCCAGCAGCGCGTTGGGACGTGGCGGCACACGCAGCATCTGACTGTCCCAGCAAAATGACCGAATTCAGGATCGTTGCTTTCACGACGTCCGAAGCTCTTCCAGGTCTCAACACCACGTTCCGCCTGCATTTAAAGCCTGGGTGCCAACAACCCCGCAGAAGACTGGTGCCCGGGGTATTCCCTTCCCAAACCGTGTCTCTCTGGCACCAGAGGTGTGGCTGTCACTAGAACAAGTCACCTCCCAGATTCCTTCCCTCGGGTTTCCATTGTGCATCGAGCACTGGAGAGAGGGACGTGGTCAGCCCTGCACAGCCCCTGCCCGGGCGCGGAGGGGACAGGGCTCTGTCCCTGCACCCTCTGCTCCGCCGCACCCACGTCACCCATGCAGGCACCCATCAGCAGCGACGCCCGGGCAGCAGCAACCGCTCGTGTCACCCTGCTGCCTGGCTGAGGCAGGCAGAGCCATGAGAGCACACGAGGAGTTAAGCTTTTTCTTACAAAATGTGTAAAGATGCGGTCTGCACACTTGGTGAGCTGCAGCCTTTGTGGGCCAAAACATTTTGCTGCATATTTCTGAAATTATTTGTCAGAAAAGAACGTCAATGACATAGAAAATGAGTTGCAGATGTAACCTTTTCAAGCATCAATAATAACTTGAGACATTTGAAACTAAATCTTAACTCGCAAGTGACTGCATCACACGGGGCAGATTTCTGAGGCAAGGGCCAGCAGATGGGTGCAGAGCTGTAACAGATCCCAGCAGCGGTGCCCCTCCAGCTCTCCCACTGGCAAAGAACAATTAAAGTCCCGCATTTGCCAAAGCCGCTTCCCTTCCTGGGACCCTTTTTCCTGATTCCCAGGCTGCTCCTGGACCCAGCAGACACTCCTGTGTGGGGTGAGAGGCTTGCAGCCCAGGTCCAGTAGCCAAGTGCCACAATGCGCTGAGGTTAGGGTGGGCAGGGTGCTCCTCTGAGCTCCAATGTAAAGGCAAAGCACCCGTGTGAACGTCTCGTTCACCCCCAGCCATGGCCAGTCCGACCCAGACCCCTTGGGCTACGCGAGGGCTGCTGCTCAGACACACAAAGGACGAGGACCCCCGGCCGTGCCCGCCGCAGCAGCGCTGCAGCCAGAGAAGGACGTCCTCGGTCTGTGCACGCGTGGTGCGGGGACATCTGCAGCCGGCGGGAGCTGGAACCGTCACTGCTGCGGGGCTCCCGCCACGGCCAGATAGCCAGCGCGGCCACCGCACCGGTGCTTGGGTAATGAATATCACCACTGTGCTCTCAGAGGCACATGCTTAAGGAATTTAACCACTTTAATACAATGGGCTCAAATTGCCAAAGAATGTTTGTGCATCAGTGTGAAATCAGAAATTCGGGGAGGGGGTGCTTTATCTGTCAAAGGGCACCATCAGGGGGCTGACAGAGCAGACAGTGGGAAGCTGGATTGCATTTGATACGCATCAGCCCATCAAACACAAACAGCCTTTAAAGTGCTGAAAGGCTGAGCCGCCGTCCCAGCCTGGAACGGCCCCGCCGCGGTCCGGCCGGGAACGCTCCCTGGGAGCACTGCGGGACCGCGGGGGGCTCCCGGCCTGATCCCACACCATAAATCACAGACAAAGGGATACTTCTTAACAGCTCAAATTGAGATAAAATGCTTTCATTGTCAGGCCAGCAGCTACCTGTGCTGTCAGCGGCCACGTGTCCCTTCCAGGCGGAGGGTGCGGGATGTCCTGCCCGGGGATGCACCGGCCGCGGGATCTCAGACCTGCTGCAGCCACACGTGGATGGACCAGGACACCGGGACCAGCGTCCGGGCCGACCTCCCACCCAGCCAGGCCAGCGTCTGCTGGGGCTCTGCCAGGCAGACACGGGGCAGCAGCACTGCTGCCATCGCATCCAGCATCGCCCAGCCCTGCCCTGAGACAGGGGAGCCGAGACCCCCTGACCCCGAATGCTCACACCCCAGCCAGCCCTGCTCATCCACCCTGCAACCAGGCTGGCTCCTGGGGAGCTGCGGGCATGGCTCCCGAACACGAAGGCTTGCCCAGGGACAGGGCGCTTGCAGCTGCCTCTGCCTGCAGGTACACCGGGTCCCCTGCAGAATACCGGGTTTTGTTCCCAAAGGACGGGATTCACCTGATTTGGGCACAAGCTGCTCTGTGAAAGGCTCAGAGCCTGCTGCCAGGCACCGTACCCGTCAGGGACGCCGGCGGTCCCCTGCAACAGCAGTGCGAGAAAGGTACTGGCAGCTGCGGGACCCTGAGACACACTCATGATTTTTCTGGGTTTCATCCCAAAACACATTTCTTTAGGCTGAGTGATACTCTGAGTTGCTTGGCAGACCAACACTTGGGAGCACAAGCCAATTCAGCCCGTTTAGGAAAGTGAATATTCTAATGAACAGCCCAGAAGACCTTCCTGGGATCGGGGGAGGCGTTTTGGGGATCGGTCTCCACAAAAGCAAAATATTTCCTGGGCAGGCTTTCCCCTCAGACACAAGAACAAACAAGGTTTCAAAGCCTAAAGCACTGCAAGGGGTGCAGCTCACAGCGCGGACACAGTGCGCATCCCTCCGACACCTCTCCCCGTCCCAGCCTGCGCTGGGGGACCCAGGACCGCGTGGGCAGGATGCGGCACAGGGACCGGCCGGCCCCCAGCCTGCGAACGGGGGGTGCTGGGCTGACACCCCACAACTCCGAGCCTACCAGAGGTTGAACGGCCCAAGGAACAGGCTCCTCTCCGCGGTGCAGAGCGGGGCGTGGGTGCGAGGGGACCCGTTGGCGCTGCGGTGGCCCTGGCCAGCGGTGCCGCGCGCAGGCGATGGCAGGAGTCCCGCACGCGCTCACACCTCTGCGCATCCCCGCAGCCGCACAACGACGGCGCCCAGCACGTCCCGCTCGGTCCTTTCGGCCGTACTGTAGAGACGCCCGTTTACTTGGGAATCGAATGTTTTCTGCCCGGGTCCTCACTGTATTCAGAACAGTTACTTAGCTTCAATAAGCCCCTTGTTAAAGCCTTTTCCCTTCTGTAATCTCATCAACCTCACCAAAAGGAGTTTGTTCTGAAATAGAGTCCCATTTTGTAACCTGGCTTCCTCGAGGAGCTCTCCCCATGCCGCTCGCCCCCGCGCCACAAAAGGGCTCTGCTTGTCCTGGCGGCAACAAAACACCGCGTCTGTTTGGGTTAGCCAGCGGGGGGTTAATGAAAAGCCCGGCCCTGGGGACTCCCACCTTATCTGCAATCATGAATTTATTGAAGAATGTGTTAATGTGCTGGATTTTATTCATCAGGGGTCAGGGCTTTTCAAATTCTTCCTCGCAGCTCCCCCTCCTCCCGTCCCTCCCCAGCAGCTCACAATGCTGTTTAAACAAAGGGCTCCCAACACAAAGAGCAAATTTACACAGTAAAGTTTTCTTGCAAGCCCAGAGCAGAGTCTGGAAGAATTCCAGCTTTATAAAGAGAAAAGGGGGTGTGGGGGGGGAGAAAGGGGGAAGGGAGAGAGGGGCATTTTGCAGAGGATAAAAGGAAATGGAGAAAAGTTCCCACCTCCTGCTCAGCCCTGGACGTTCTCCGCCAGTTAACCCCGGTGCATCCCAGCCCTTCAGGATGGTTCAGCAGCACACCAGCCCTCGAAACGCCAAACCCCTCAGCATCCTTCGAGGAGGCTGAAAATAACGTTTTAACACCAAATTTAGGTGACATTTCAACAGCTTCTCTGTGGATTAACAACATCAGCCCCTAAAAGGACACAGGGAGCACAAGGAGGGCTCGCAGGTTTGGCCTCGTGCCTGTCCTACAGGCAGTGACATCGGGAAGATACAGCAGAGAATAAGGTGGCGAAGCACCTGCAGCAAATACGGGTCCGAGGCCCAGGGAGAACGTGAAGGAGCCGCTGTCCCACCTCCTGCATCCCACCCGTGAGCGCATCATCCGGGGACCAGAGGCCGGGGGTCCTGCGAGGAGCTTCCCCCGGCACCACCCGCCTGGCGCGGCCGGTGCAAACCCCCCACCTGCAAGGGCTGGAGAAAGGGGGGTGACACAGAGAAAAGGGGGTGTCACAGAGAAAAGAGGTGTCACAGAGACAAGGGGGTGTCACAGAGAAAAGGGGGGTGTCACAAAGGGGTGTCACAGAGACAAGGGGGGTGTCACAAAGGGGTGTCACAGAGAAAAGGGGGTGTCACAGAGAAAGGGGGTGTCACAGAGACAAGGGGGGTCATTCCAGCACTGCCTGTGCAGCCAGCAGCTCTTTTCCCCCCGCCATACCTTTGAACGTTGTCCCCACTCGACAGCTGGGATAAAGGGATGTTTGTTTCGTTGTTTTATTTTTTACTAAAAGGTTAAGACCCCCCCCACTGCTTTGTCAGTTTTCGTTGTGCTGGTCAGAGCTCTGGGAAATAGAGAACTGGGAGCAGCCCTGCACTAATTAACCAAAGATGACCCAAATGATTTTCTTCAGGTCTTGTCACCTCTGCTTTCTGCACCGTCATTAACGAGCTCTGGCAACGTCTCGGGAAGGGGAGCTCGGCCCAGACATCACCCCTGTTCCCACCTCTGCCCAGCACAGCGCTGCGGCGCTCACCCGGGCAAAGGGTTTTCAGACATTTTACAAATAAAATACCTGTGATGTTATCGGTCATAGAACTAAATAACCTAAAACTGCTGGGGAGGTGACAGCCTCTGGTCACCGGGCAGGAAGGGAATGCTGCAGACCTGTAGCTCAAGACTTTTGGAAATACTCAATTCATATTAAAATAAAAATAAATAAAACCATCATCGTTCCATTTTCGAACACATTCCTCAGCCAAAAGGATGCCACTGACCCACTGCAGAGAAGGAACTGCACAGCTGCCAGGAAAGATGCTTGTAGCTCTCTCAGGCTCAAAAAGAAGTCAGAACGTAAACACCAACAGTGGAAAAGTAATTTCAATAATCTCAATGGTTTTGAGCCGAAAGTTGTGAAAACCTTGCACAGTAGGGACACGGCGGGGAGCAACAAGGTGTGAGAACACCGGGACCCCTCAGAAGGGCGGCATAGGGAAAAAAAGAAAGAAAGTTACTTGTTTTTAAAGCTAGAGTTACAAAGTATCTAACATACAATGAATAGATTTAGTAAGAGGGAAAGTTTCAAAACAAAATAGGTTTTTATACCCAAAGTTAACAAATTTCTGCCTGCTACCCCCAGACCCAGGCAACACGAGGGGCGAGCTCACATCTTTAAAGCAGATGACGCGGCTCCTCCACACGTTGTTCTGTCCCTTCAAGAACATTAGAAGCATCGTTTGAAAACTAAGCAAAGCTTCTTCCCTCAGCGGCCTCGAAACGGCTCTCAGAAAAGTTACGTTACTCGTGTTCGATGCATTACGCGGGAGTTCCTCAGTCCCCGGTTCAGCTCCCCGAGGTGCCGCGGGCAGAGCTCCCGGCGGGGGGGAGACGCGGCCGCTCACCCCGTTGGGTTGCAGAGGAGGACGCGCCGGGCTGTGCTGAACAGAGAAACATCGCTGGGGCTGAGCACCGCATCTGTGCCTCCTGCGAGTATGAAAGATGGGGAACGTTGTTCCTTCAGTTCCAAAACAACATGTTTGAACGTTGCCTGGGCTGCTGCACTTTTTTTTTTTTTGCTTTGGAAAATACCAGGTGACATTTCTGCTGAAGGACTCTTTGGAAAACTCACAGAAATTGAAAGGATCAAGACTTTGAAATCTGAGTAACAGAGATGAAGGGATTTTTCAGAATCTCAGCAAGAACTCTCACCTGTTCACTTTTTATTCACAGAATTCAGCTCAAAAATCTTACCGGAAGAAGTCCTATGGAAGATCTGACACTCCGTCTTACCGTAAGGCCAGGAGGAGCCTCCTCTCGTGCCAGGGACCCTCTGAACCAGGGAGGAGCCACCCCAACGCAGACACGCTGCTGGTCCCGGGGAGGCTTCTCTCTCCCCATTGAGCCCCCACTGCAGGTGTGGGGGGAGCCCAGAAACCCCCCGGCTTTGCTGCCTGCTCCAGTCAGCTCCAGCCTTTGCAGTCTCCGTGTCCACCACGGTCTGGACCAGGAGCGAGGGGCTGGCCCCGGCTGCGCCACAAGCCACCAGAGCCACCAGAGCCACCGGAGCGGGGGTCACCTCGCTGCAGCCCCGGAGCAGCCGCCACCCCCACACCGTCCCGCGGGCGCCCGGCTCCGGGCGATGGCCCCATGGCGAGGGCAGCACATCCCCGATGACGGGCACAACCTGCAGGGACCAGCGCGAGGCCAGGGTCACCTGTCTGCGGGCAGCATCGTTTCAGTTCTTCACATCTCAGGGGAAAAACAACCTGCTACAAAAACTAACAAACACGGTATGAAATATCCAACAGCCACCATTAACATCATATTTATTGTTATTTAGTTGCTCAGTAAAACATATACAGATATGTACAATATGCATGAATACAGAAGACTGCACTTTACATATTTAAAAAAAGAAAGAAAAATAACACTCAGTCTCATGAGCTATTGTCACAGTCTTCCAACCAAGCATTGAAGAAATGAATTTAACAAGAATCAAAAAAAAAAAAAAGAAAAAAGATTACAGGATTGCCTAACACACAGCAGAGTCAAGTTTTCATATTTTACATGTGCAATAACATTTTTCAGAAGAGTTTGCTATGCAGTACGGATTACCAGTGTTTTGAGTTTTTTTTTTTTTTTCTTTTCCATGCACCAAATTTAGGACAAAGAAATAACATCCTTTTGCTTAAGGCTGTTTTAAAGCTGAAATATTCTTGGGTAGTGAATAGTGATAAAGTTACAACTGCCGGAAATCACAGCCTGCAGTTTCATCAGTCAGAACCTATGAGCGGATGGACGCAAACCAACAATTTTAATAGAGAATTTCTAAGACAAAATTAGACTATTTCCTCCATCAGCCTTAAGCGATAAAGGAGAAACAATTCCATAAAGATGGGTTATGCTCTTACACACCATCCATTGAACAGCTGTGAACCGAGGAGCTGAGAAAACCTCACGCTGCAGCTTAACAAAAATAACCAAAATTTACCAGTTTTGTTCCTGTCTGTGCCCCCCCCCATGCGTTTCGCTGCCCCACCCTCGCCCCATCCCTCTGTACCGAGGGTCTGAAGGGTTTGCCAGGCTGTCGGGGACGGGAAGCCCCCCACTGACCCCTTGCACGACCGCGTCGACGTGCGGTGACACCCGGTGACACAGGGGCGCGATGACCCGGTGCCACAACCCCCACGTTCCACCCTCGCTGCACAGTGAAACCCTCACCTACGGGACGAAGGTCACCGGAACCGCACAAAGATGAGCCTAAACCCTCTCCCACCGCGGCTCAAACAGCCGAGCTAGAGGAGCAGAGAACTGGTCACCCCAGGAAAAGATGATCTGGAGAAAGTTCAGGGGAGTGTTCAGGAAATAAAGCCCCCTCTTTCCTTTCTTTGGCAAAGAGACATTTTCTCACCCTTCCCAATTTAAATGCAAGAGATTTTCGCTCAGTTTGCCCCCACATTGTACCTTCAGACCAAGCGCAGGGTTTCTTTTAACCAACACCAAAGGAACCGGGAGCTGGGGCAGAGGCTGGAGCCAGCGGGGGCACGGGGCTGTGGGGGACCCGAAATGCCAGGCAGGGGGGGAGAAGCCTCCAGAGCAAACGTGAAACCACGTCAGGTGTTGTTCACACCTACTACAGGTCTCTGGCTTCTTGGAACGAGGAGCAGGAGCGAGTTTGTGTTATTCTGGCTTTACCCGGTCATCTGGGGAACGTGCAGCTCACGGGACCCTCTGCTGCCCTGGCCCGTCCTCCTCGGGCACGGCTCAGACCCCGGGCACGGCTCAGCCCTCAGGCACGGCTCAGCTCTGCCACCGACACGCCTGCGACCAGCTCAGGTCGACGCTGCCGGTGCCTCAGTTTCCCTCTCCGCAAAGGAGCGCGACTTACCTCCGACACAACCAGCGGGCTCTTACCTACCGCTCTGAGCCGCGCTCCTGTTGGAAGTGTTACTGGTCACAAACTCAATGAGTTCAACTCTTACCATGTAGGGCTCTGCTCATATTTTATGTATGTTAAAAAAAAACCCATCAGTGCATTCAGTGTCAAATTAACGGAGAGAATAAGTACAATGAATTACCACAGGCAACGCAAGGGTTGTGACAAAGCTCCAGCCTCCTGCCTCGCTCCCAGCACCAAACACACCGGGGTACGAGCACGAAGCGGCCGTGTCCTGGTCAGTCACGCTTCTGTCCTGATCTCTGGGAAAAAGCAAAGACACCGGCAAAGCGCAGCCTGGCCCTGGCGTCACCAACAGCTGCCCTGAGCAGCCCTCGCATCGTCTCCTGTTGCTCGGTTGATTTCGTCACTTGAACGAGGGAAGATCGGATGGACAGGAGCTGAGCAAAGGACTGCACGTGACTGTGTCACTGAGCAAAGCTACGGGACAGCACGGCCCACAGGGAACCGCTGCTTTAACTCCACCCTACCCGAAACTCCCGACCTCCCCCGGCACCCACCCTGCGGCCGCGGCCGTGCCAGCGACGTGGGCACAGACCCCACAGCCACGGGCCACCGCGCCCGCACCTCCGCGGACACGTCCCCTGGCTGCAGTCCTGCCCCTCCAACTCATTTCATGGGATTTAAAACCGCGGCGATTCCTTTGGTTCCTACGGAATGGGTTCCAGTTTGTACGAGGAAGGGGAAAGCCCGTCCCAAGGGGATGAGAACAGCTCCAGGAGAGGCACCACTGCAGGGAGCAGCCCAGGAGGAAAGGGCGGGTGACACCAACCCAGCCACCGCCGCCCTGCCTAGGGAGGGTTCCTCTTGAAAAGATCTGAAACGTCTGACGCAGCCTTCACCCAAAGGTCTCTTCCTGGTAGCAGAGGGTGTGCATCCCTGACCCCAGGAAGCCTGAAAAACCTGTTCCCCAAACGCAGCAGGAAAAACTAAAAACAACGAAGAGACTGGGGCCGTAGAGGAATGACACCAGACCGTGAACTCTGCCTAAATCCCAGCTGTAAGCGCTGAAAGGTGGCACCACACACCCGGGCTGGGGTCACTCCCAGACCCTCCCAGCTGGGCGGGTGGGACTGGGGACGAGCCCACCCCTCAGCACAGACCCCCCCCAGCTGGGCGGGTGGGAGCTGGGGACGAGCCCACCCCTCAGCACAGACCCCCCCTCAGCTCAGCAGCCCCGAGGGCTCCGCGGACGGGATTTAAACTCGTCTTTGGGTGAACCAGGACTCACAGGAAAAAAGGCACCTTGCAGAGTGGGGGCTGACAACTGTTATTCTACCAGGAGATACCGTGCTGGGGACGGTGACACTGCTGCAGGGACAGGAGGAGCTCTGGGCTCTCGGCACACGCACCCGCGGAAGGTACAAAGCATCCCGTCACCTCTTCCCTCCAAACCAGGGGCCTGAGGCAGCTCCACAGCCCATCACTCCAGGATGGGCAAAAATCCTCGCGGCAGCTCCAGCTTCAATAAAAAGGCAAAAAATATTGAAAATCAAGGTTCAGAACTATCCAAATCTACCCAAAGTCAAGTCACTGACCAGACCCGTTAGAGGAAATCGATCCACGAGCACGCTCCACAACATTTCCAAACTCTGCGAGTCTCTCCGAAGCCACGTACGACCGAGAGCGAGGATTCCAGACCAGCCCGTACCACTGGCATTTGGGCAGAATTTCCTCTCCATGGGAGCCTACTGCGACCATCACTTCAAAACAATAAAACAGCCCAGCACAGCCACTGAAGATAAAACACAAAGCAGCCTTCAGACTCCATCCCTTGAGGAGGGACGCATTTTGTGAATTCATGACAGAAGCAATAAATAACCCTAGAGAGGCCGACCTTCATTTCACAGCTGAACCTCCGCCTCCGGCGCCGTTATCCAGCTGCCCGAGCGGGGTGGGACGCTCACGCTCCCGGTCAGAGGACAGCGATAACGGACAGCGTGACGGCAAACCGCAGCAGCGCCGGACCATCGCCTCAGCCGGGCTTTTATCTGGTTTCTTCCCAACTGGGTATTATCTATCGCGGGCAGGAAAGTACAGTTTCCCTTTTATTGTGTGCATCCTGTGACGCTGCTCTTCAACACATGGCAAAAACAGGGCCTCGAGTGGGTTCGGGGGGTCTAACGCGGGTCTCCCTGCCCTGAGACCAGGAAACACTGACCCTGGGCACACAGCCCCCTGCACCCCCCGCTCCGACCGTCGCCTGACCGCTGCCACCGCACCAGGATGGCCGTGGGGGACCTGGGGTGCCCTGCAGACAAGCACAGGGGGCACCGGACCCCGCTTCCCATCAAGAGCGCCTTCCTTCAGCTAAAAACAGGCAAAAAAGGGGCAGGGGGTGGCAGTGCTGGCTGGCAGGGCTCTGGGGACACCGGCCACAGCTGGCGATGGCCCAGCCCTGCCGCAGCCACCAGCTCCTGCGCCGTGACACCACCCCAGGGGACGGCACACGCGGGACATGCGCGGTGGCTCCGGGGGATATTTTTCCTCCAGCAGTGATAAATGGGAACCGTGGGAGCACCGGGAGCTGCGGCCACGCCGGGAGCACTGCGAGCAGAGAGGGAGCAGGCGTTTGCCGGAGGAGATAATGACTCTGAACTATTGAGCAAACTTCCTGTTAGACTTATTTAGAACAACATCCACACATTCCCCGGCTGTGTCTGAACCAGCCCGTGCACGACAGAGCTCCGTCCCCGCGCTTCAGCAGCACAACCGCAGGAACCAGCGTCCTCGTCCTCGCCTTGCGGGGGGTGTGGAGAGCCAAGGAGGCTGAACGCTGTCAGTAACCAACCTCAGTAACCAACCAAGCATCATTTTCCCAGGAAAGGGCAGGCTCGTTGCCTGAATATTCAACAGAGAATTAACTGTTTGGTTGGTATGTGACTGGCAAGAGCTGGGTGTCGATATAACATACCATATAATGACCATTTCACTTTCACCGGCATTTATTCCTGAACTGCTGTTCTTCAGGATCACCATTGTAATAAGCACTGAACAAAGCAAAACAAAAAAAAAGAAAAACAAAGCAAATGAGGAAGAAAAGGAGGAGGAGGAGGAAGAGGATCTTTGTCTTATTATGACATACGTGACTTGGACATACGCTGAGATGAAAAAGGAAAAGGCCTCATCTATAAATGTATGCCAAGGTTACAGAGTAATGGGAAAAAGTGGTCTAGCAGGAAAATCTTAAGCAAAAGTGTGCTAACTGCAGAAGGGTTAACACTGGTAACATACTGTGGCAGAAGATTAAAAAAAAGTTGAGGTTTACTTTAAATTAACCCTTTCCAGTCCATATGCCACTAAGCAGGTACCAACCTAGAAAAATAGTCCACCTAGCAGTAGCGGCCCTTTGAAATTAAAAAGAGAAAAAAAATAATTTCTTTTGTTCAAGTCAGGGCAGCCACAAAAGTCCCAAATCTGTTGGAGATGTCCGAGTGCAGGGACCTCCACGTCGGCACCGCAGTCCGGCCCTTCGCCTCGCCCACGTCGTCGGTGCAGTGGACCGAGAGGCACTGCAGGTGGCTGCCCGTCTGCGCCGCCGCCGAGGTCTTGCTCGGGGGAAGGTCGTGGGCTGGAAAGGGTTCAGAGAGAGAGCGTTAGAACAGAGCAATGCCATCCTGCCACCCCACCAACTCCCCAGCCCGCCTCTGCCCCGCATCCCAGCTACTGCACCCACAGCATCCCCTGGGTCCTGCACCCCCGGCATCCCCCGGCTCAGGGCCACAGCATCCCCTGGGTCCTGCACCCCCGGCATCCCCCAGCTCAGGGCCACACCATCCCCTGGGTCCTGCACCCCTGGCATCCCCCGGCTCAGGGCCACACCATCCCCTGGGTCCTGCACCAGGTCATTCCCACCGCTGGTCTCTTACAGTCACAGGTCTCCCTGTTCAGCTCTTTTAACGGAGCACCACAACAACATTTTTCTTATAATTTCTTCATTTTAGGACTTTGTATGATCTTTAGCTGCCATTAGTTCCCGTTAACCACAGAAATTAAAGCGTTTAACTGAAACATCCCCAAAGATGTCCCAGGCCTTTTTCCTCTGGATTTCACAGTTACTAGTTAACTAGAATTGTTCCTTCCAAAGTACACTGCCATGGACTCAGAACCCGTTCCCAGTGTCACTCCATTATTTCTCCTTGCTTCCATTCTTAACACTTTTAAGAAACCTTCTCTTAAACTAGCCTGGAAGTCCCCGGTTTAAACTGGAAAATGCTTTTAACGCTTGATTATAGGATGCCAGAGGTGCTCGTATCCAAAACATATCATAACACCATAGAGAGAAACTGATTAGAACCTGGAGACACAGTGCTATAAGCGCTGGGACTAGGAACACGGCTCCAGAGCAGCGCTGCTCCCTGCTCAGCCCCATGCTGCGTTAGTGCAACCACGTGCAAAAAAAAAAATCAACACAAAGCTCCATCCCACGCCTCAGCCTCACTCCAGGTTTGCATTTCTGCGGGATGCCCTCACCCGCTGCTCCAATAAAGAATCCAACATCAGCCGGTCAAAGACGCTCACGTTCTCCGAGCTCCAAGGGGGATCACAGCCCCCGTAGCGGGTGCTGGGTTTCTCAGTCGGTGTGATCTATCAGCAGTACTGAGGAGCAGCGCTGAAGCACCAGAGTTCGCCGGGCGCTCCCACCGCTCTTCCCTGTCCCCCAGCCCCGCCACCCCCAGACCCTCCCCTGCACAGTCAGCACCTGCTCTGGAGAGGAGCAAGCGGTGTCACCTCCCAGGGTGGCACGAGGGACAGATCTGTGCCGCGGTGCTGGTGCCCGGGCAGCACTCTGCGGGCACGGCCGCCCTGCACCGGGCAGGGCACAGCACCGGCTGCTCCACCGGCCACCACAGTGCCGGCCAGGGAACCCCACGCTGACATTATGGTGCCGCTGCAGGAAAATTACAGCCCAGAAAAACCACTCCCTAAATAAACGCTATTGATGGGGTGTTCAATTTAAACTTACTGTCCTCAGTGTAAATATACCTGAAAAACTTCTTACAAATAAAATGTTTAAAACTCAAACGGGACTGTGCAGAGAGCTGAGACAGGGAAACATTTTCTGATTTGCACCAGTCCACCGCCCGTGCAATGCACACAGTGCCCGGGTCTCCCTGGGCACACAGGACACGCTGGGCTCGGCACAGGAAAAGCCAGCGCCTGGAGATTAGTCCTTGTGACAGCAGCTTTCTTCCTCTGCCGCAGAGAAAGAGGAAAGAGTCCCGCTGCTGACAGGCTGCCAGGAGGGGCCCGGGGATCTGGGCGGTGTTTCTGCAGAAACCTTCACCGCAGGGCTCCATGGGACCGGCCTCCGGGCTGGGGACACGGGGACAGCCACCCAGAGCCAGCGTGTTCCCAGAGCAGCACCCGGCTGCGCGTGCCCGGGGCCGGAGCCGGAGCCCCGCGGCGCTGGACGGGCAGCGACGTCCCCATCGGCCGGGCAGACACCACCGACACCCCGAACGCACCACGTCCTCAGCCAGCGATTTGGTGAGGAAGTTCACACACCAGAAACGTCTAAAGAATAAAAATCAGGCTTACTTCTAAATCAGTAAATTTTTAAAAAAGTATTTGCTGTGAACAAAATTCAAAAGCAAACTACTGCTAAAGGAACCGATGCAAAATCTGCCCCACTGTGATGAACAGGATTTGAGGAAAACCCAAACAAACGAGGGGAGCAGGACCTTACCCTAAGCACACCGATTGCCACCATCCACACGATGCCTAACTCAACCCCATGGGGTGGGGGCTCGAGCTCTCTTGGTCTATTGTTAGGAGCACAGAAAATGGTGCATTCAAATACAAAACAAAAAGAGGACGAGAGCTTGCACTGGCACAAGTGTTCTCAAAGCCAACCTGGAGGGAATTATTCCATGCTATTTTATTTTTTTCCAATATTTCTGTTTTGACAAAGCAACGATGCTTTTCTGAAAAAAACCCTTTGTACTGAAAAATTAAAGTTGTGCTGATGCACCTGATGAGAATTAAATTCTTAAGCACGAGATACTGCCTGATGCCTGTCCAAACAGTAATTCCCTCAGCAGACCCATTTCACCAGCCTTCCCCACCGTCTCCCTGCCTCCTGCACCTCGGCAGACCCGTTTCACCCACGGTCCGGAGGGGTGTTGTTGGAAGAGAATGACGGGACTCAGCAGGTTAAAATTAGTCAGGTAACGCAAGATGGTGTCACCACGTCACCGCCTCCCCGTTGCCAAGTTTCAGATAAATCACTGTCAGTCATGAAGCACACCTAACTGCAAGCAAGGAATTTTCCAACAAATTATGTTTAAACTGCTCAACTGCCTCTATTAGCAACTACTGCAAGAAATGTGTGTTATTAGCACAAGCAATACCCTCCTAATGAAAGCTGCCCTCCGTGCCCCAGATCTCAAGACGGTCAGGGTGGAGACTTCCCCTCCAAACCAAAGGACATGACACAACAGAACCCAGGACAGACGCAAGCCAAACCACCCGGC
Organism: Syrrhaptes paradoxus; assembly: GCA_013400615.1. Taxonomy (NCBI): domain Eukaryota; kingdom Metazoa; phylum Chordata; class Aves; order Pterocliformes; family Pteroclidae; genus Syrrhaptes; species Syrrhaptes paradoxus. The sequence continues at coordinate 55,621 of VZTO01013921.1, forward strand.
CAGCAGCGCGGCGCACGCCCCTTGGAAACGACGAACGCTGGAGTAGAGATAAGAGACGAAACGTCGTGTGTAAGCACCCAACGTGTGCATGGAAGGCATGAAACCCAAAGCAACAGAGCGACCAAAGACCAACAGGGGTCTGCAAACAGCTCAACCGTTGTTTACCCTCCCCAAAGAGCTGCGATCAGTGCACGTCCTGGCAAAGGCTGCGACTCCCACGTGCAACGGGGGGTGCTGAGCCAGGGAGGACGGTCACCTGCCACCCGGCTGCACCCGTGACAGCAGCACGGTCCCTCCACCCGGCACAGCACCCGGCAGCACCATCTCGCACACCGCGACTGGCAAAACTTGTGGGGGTCCCAAAAGAGTTGTGGGGGATGGATCGAGCTTATATTTCTAGCACTGGAAACTATTTCTTCCTTTTACCCTGATTGCACGGGCCCATCCTGCCGTGACCCTCCCCAGAGCAGCACCCCAACCCCCTGTGTCAGAGGAAGAGGAGGGACACCCCGCACTGGGTCCCAGCCAGCTGTGCAGAACCGCTCGCAGCAGAGAAACTTCCTGCAACGGCCGCTGAATGCCCGGGAAGTGAACGGGAGGTTGGATCAGGATTATCAGCTCAGCTTGCGCACAGGCACTTCCAAGAGCCGGCCACAGCACCTGGGGAGCTGGGCGGCTACAGCAACGAAGGGTTTGTGAGCATCCGTTAGAACACAAAAGTGAACGAAGCCCGGCGTTTTCCCAGCCCTTACGTGCTGTGTTCAGCCAATATTCCAGCCAGTTAGCTCACTGCAGTGCAACCTGTATGTTTCAGGTAAATATTTCTGAACAGTTTGCTAACCTTCATCAGTTACAGCAACATACACAAGCAGCTGTAGGAGCTGGACGAGCAGCTGGGACAGAAGCGCCGGCTGCTCTCCCTGAGAGGGGCAGATGCACACACAGCTTCACACTCCCAAAGACTGAGAGCTGCTTTTTTAAAAAAAATTTAATTAATATTAAAGTTTGCTTTTAGTTAAAGCTATACATTAAGCTTTTGAACAGGCTCTACCCACAGGAATCGTTAGGTCCCAAACAAACCAGCCGCAGCCAGCGAAGCACAAACAGCCGGTGGGAGCTCGCCCGCCACTCGCCCGCCACTCGCTACCAAGGCATCCTGGGCTCTGACCCTGCACGTTTAGGAAGCTGCTCTTCCGTTCTGCTCTACTTTGCAAAGGCATGCATGCCTTCAGAAAATAAAAGGTTGCTGTTTGTTTGTTTACACAGCGTCAATGGAGCACGGTTACCAAGGCAGGAGAGGGGCCAGGAGCCTGGGACACAGGGAGAAGACGAGTTCGGCTCCACCAGAAAATCCAACACACACGCCCCAGACTGCTGCCCAGGGAAAACACATTTCTGTCCAGTGAGACCAGCTCCTGGAGCCACCGTGGACACACACTTTGGTTCCCTCCAGCCTCCTTCGCTCGCTCCTTTTCCCCAGCCCACGCGAGGCTGCTTTGTGAGCATCTTCCCTCACGGAGCATCTTCATTCTTCAAAAACAAACACGTTCTCTTGACTGTGATGACTCCACCAAACCCTGCGCACACCCAGATGCATCCCAATTTTCAGGTAAGCTAATCCCACCAAGAAGGAGCTCACCCGCAGCGCTAGAATACATGACACGCATCGTCGTGTGAGTGAGGATAATGGAAGGAGGGATGGCGTGTAGTCAAGGCAACCGTGGATGCTACAGAGGCACCGGGAGCTTGCGCGGCTCCTCAGGTGCTGCTCGTGCCGTTCCTCTCCTTTCTGCCACAACCACCACCGACAAAAGGAGCCGAGAGAAGCCACAGCGAGAGCGCAGTCACAGTCTGGTCGGGAATGGGTTCCACTCCACACTTCAGCGTTCCCGCGAGATTGAAGTGACAAACAGGAGGTGCAGATCCCTGGAACGGCTCCTTGCCCCAGGGCTCGTCCCTTACACTTCTTCACCGGCTCTGACAAAGCCGCCGCCGCCCGCGCTGCCCAGGGTCCGGTGCCCGGCACCGCGCAGCCCTGCCGCCGCCCTCGATGGCCAGCCGAGCGTGAAGCCCCGCGATCGCCACTGATGGCGTTATGGCTAAATCAGAGGATTTGGCCAAAAACACTGTATTCCCTGCTCAGAGATCAGCCTCCCCTCTGCCATCAGATAACCCCCGTCACGGATGCGTTAACAGGCCCCTGTGCACTCTGCGCCCGTTAAGCAGAGGCCGAGCGACCATAAGAGCGGATAGATTTGAGTAACGATCTCTTATGAGGCTGCAAACCTACATATAGTGTTTAAAATTATTCCCTTAGGACAAGATGTTTTTCACCAAATCTCCCACATGACAGTTTGACATATTGGTTCAGGCACACAGCTCTGCATTTGTACACACTACAGAACCATCTTCTGCAGTTTTCAAGAAAAATAAGGTCTGCAAACATTTCATGTTTCCCTGCACGCTGGACCTACTTTCCACAGATTAATTTACTCCTAAAAATTGTATTTTTAACCACAACTAGTTCATTTGTGTTGATAAACAAACGAGCCACCTCCTCCCTCAGCCCTGCAGCACTGACGAAACCCCGCACAAAGGCATTTGCTTGGCTACAGGTAAACACGTTTCACACGAACGTGGCACCTGCTTACTCCACAAACCTGCACCCCCTCCAGTTTTCTTCACCTCTGGCAGCCCGTGCCCCGTCTGGACTGGATCCATCTCCTCCATTTTCAGCGACTCGGGGCAGCGGCCGTCTCTGCCCTTGGACTCCGCACAGCAGCAGCTCCGTGCTGGCGCTCCAGGAAATCCCCAACTGCTGCATTTCAGAAACCTTCCTCTTACTCTGAGTTTACTCCTTATTTTATGGTGTGTAACCTGTGCGATTTTTAAAGCCCGTAAGATGCTTAACGGTGCGACCCTCCCTGGTGTGAGCACTACAAAGGCAGGCAGAAGCGCCCGTGGTGAGGACGAAGAGCTGGTGCCAAGGGCTCCTAACGACGAGCACAGCCAAAACGGGGAGCAGGCGGCTCCCCTCTCTGCCGACCAGGAGACACCCCAACGCCAGGGTATGGCCACATCTCCCGTATTAACATTTCGAAGTCACTTGGCTTGGTCAGCCCACGGATCTCTTGCCGAGACCCAGCCAGCTGAGCTGCGCTCCAAGAGCCTTTCTCACGATGGAGGGAAGGGTCTTCTGCCAAAAACACGAGCACAGCACCGAGCAGGGTCCCACACCGCCCATATATCCTGCAAACCAGGACTAAAGCGTTTGCCTTGGCTGCGCACAGACGAGACCCGGCTCACCTGAAGGCAAGGCACAGCCGTCCCCGCTCGCTGGGGCTGGGAACAGAGCCCATTTACCACCCACCCCTCCATCCGCCCACCTGCTCTGGCAACATCCTCTGATCCTCAAAGCCTCTTCCTCCACAGACAGCGTGATTCATTGGAGGTGCCTGCGACTCTAAAGGGCCCATGTATCAGCCCATGCCACAAACATGTTTATTTTGCTTTCAGTGGCCTCAGAGCTGGCAGGGAGCTCCATCGGCACTCGCCGCTTGCTCAGAATTCAGATAACAGGAGACACAGAGTGCTTGCTGCAAACACGTATTTTTCTCATTTCTCCCTTGACCTCTTTTCATGCTCCCGTTTTCACCAGGAGCAAGGGAAGGCTGTGCACAGCACCGCGGGGAGGCTGCCCAAAGCCACGGCAGCGTCAAGGGTTTGCTGTCAGGGCTGCAGGGCGACAGCCAGACAGCAGTGTCCTCCCCTGCAGCCCCAGCCCCAGCCGGGGCAGATATCACCCGAGGACAGACTCAGGCTGTCAGCCGCGTGCCGGTGTCTGAAGAAACTGGTGAAAACACCACTGAGGAAGAAAAATGCTACCCCTATCAGAGACAAAGGTGGCAGTCATCTCACACATAGTATAAAGATGCAGAATGAGCCATGTATGGATGAGGAGAACAATATTGCTGTTCTGATCAACCTGTTCCCTCCGCCCTGCCGGGAGGAGAGGACAGAGAGGGAACACACGGTTCCCCACCTTCTGCCTGCTGCCCAACAGGAGAGAAGACGCCTCCATGGCTCTACAGGAAGGCGGGGAACTGCCTACATCTATTTATTTCTCTGGAAGATCCTGTTGAATTACTCTTTCCAACTCTATGACTCTGAGAAACGTAAGCCCTGTGACCGAGGGGGAAGCCAGAAGCTCCATTCCTTGGGACGGCAGCAGCTCCTGTGCCCTGCCAACACGGCCACGGGGACAACGGACTGTTTTTAACTCACATCCTTCCTCTCTTTCGGCTACTTCCAGTTCCTCTTTTCGGTTTAACACATTAACTCTCAGGCTGGCTTTACTGAAAATGCTCAAACCGCAGAAGGAAGCTCTGCGAGCCCCTCTCACGAAGAGGCCAGTGTCAATTCTCACACAACAGACCATTCTCACAAACCAGGTCCCATCACAACTACGGTTCTCCAGTGCTGCCTTCTGCCAGCCCAGCCCTGCCTTCCCCCGCGCAGCCAAACCGTGGCTCCTGTGTCACAGCCACTGAAAGCTGAGCTGCCGATGGCCAAGCTTTCACCCATGGTCTAACCAACCCAACCCAACCCAACCGCATGGCTCCGAACAGCCGTCCAGGCTCCCCAGTGCCGCCACCAACGCCGTGCTCTCCTAAGCTCTGCACAGTATGAGAAGCTAGAACCCTGCCCCAGTGAGGAAAATTGTCTAAAAATCAAACCAACTGCCACCAACAGTCAAAATATTTCTGGGCACTTCCAGGAGAAAAAGAATGGGAGCCTGGCAACTGCGAGCCATCTCAGCAAAGCCAACTCAACTCTCACAACGTTCACACGCTGCCATCTGAGACCACTGAATCCGAGCTTCCAGTTATATTCTAGGTCCCCACAAAACCCCAAGCACTTCTGCTCACCTAAGAAAGGAGTCAACTGCCTAAATCTCACTCGCCAGCTCCATCAAACTTGCAGTCAGTCCCAGCATTGGGAAGAAGGCTACGAACGGCTTCTCCCAACTGTCCCTCCAAAGGCCGCAGCCGCCTCAGCCATGTCCCTACCTCTGCATCCAGCACACAACCTGGAAAGCAGAACCTCACGGTCAGAGTGGATATTGTCTGAGTGATCCCATGTTTTCTCTGCTGTTGGCGCACATCATTCACTTGCACTAACTAAACGCTTTGAGCCTATTTTCACCGAAAGTAACAACCCACACATCCGTGACGAGTAAGGAAATGCCGGTTTTTGCACCCAATACGTTCAGATTTATTTCATATGTACGCAAATTATCACATGGCAGCTTTATGCAAAACCCAGCTCATGTGAAATCCATCTCTCGAATGCGCGAGCAAATAAAAGGTTTCTCACAAAATCCAAGGTGAAATTTTCTACCTGCATGGAAGTAATATGAAGTTGTTCAATGTACCCTCATCTAACTAAAACCAGCTCCCGGACACTGTCTGGTATTATTTCAGCACAGGCCAGAAGAGACAAAGACACTGCTTAACTGCTCTGCATTAAATCACCACCTGGACATTTAACAGGGAGCTGAGCCCACTAACGGGGACTGATGCCCACCATCTCCCCGGCAGGATCGCCTCGCGGACCTGCCCTCTCCCACGGGCGCCGCACAACTGACCACCCTGGTCCAGGCTGCTGAGAGCCCGCTGCCGGCCTCGACAGCGTCAGACTGCCTTCGGAGAGTGTCCTGGGCTACCAGGTTCATCAACCCCCGAGTTGTTTTTCCCACGATGATGGAACAGTTTAACGCATGTTCAACACCGAAAAGGGCTTGAGCTGCCCCGAGCTCCACCCTGCTCTGCACCATCACCACGGGCTCGACCCTTGGCCAGCGGATGGTGCCCGAAAGAACAACGTTCACTCTACCCATCAATTCACTGCACAACCCATCGTATCGTGTTGGTAAGTTTTGCTGCAGCCCATTTCCTCTGCAGGACACACAGGTCAGAAGCACCAGAACCACCCTCAGCCTCAGCCCAGCTCAATGCGCAGAGCGGGGCTCCCGAAATAGCAGGAAAATGCCCACTCACCCCGGCGAGGGAAGTGGGCGTTCTAACGGAGCTTGTAAAGCCATGAATAGATGGTGATTATGCAGAGAGCGCAACAGAGGAGGAAACATGTAAATTCCAGCTTTCTCTCGTCAGATTTCTGCAAGAGCTTCTACATAATTGCTGGGGAAAAAAAATAGAAACTACAACAATAAGTAGGATATTAAAGCCCTGCATATTATACATGGAAATCTCTATTTTCCTTAAATGAAGTGAAAACAGAATGAAAGAAGAAGATTCCCTTCAAAGAACTTTGTTGGTGGTCGCTTAGTTTCACGATGCAAATTAAATGAGCACTTGTTAGCCAAGTGTAAAAAGGAGAATTTGTCTCTGAAATATTACCAGCCTCTTGCGAGGCGAAGGCTTGGATACAGCTGGCCAAAGACTTTTATGTATTTAGTCGCCTTGTTCCCAAAGAAATCAAGAGGAGCCATGTCCTCACACCCCAAAACCATCCAGCCTGGCTGCCAGGGCTGGGGGATCCCGGCTCCTACAGCTGCCCATCCCTCAGCCCCCATCGCCTCCCCAGCTCTGCCGGCAGCTGCTGGAGGTACCTCTGCCCATCTATAACTCACAATTACGAGAGACCGTAACGCAGAACTGCCACAGGCAAAGTCAATCTCTCCCAGGGGCCCCACACATCCCAGGCTCCTGCGCACCAAGAAACGGCGATTGCGAACGGTAACGCTCCGGGTTAAAACACACGAGTTCAAGGATATTCGTTAACGCACAACTGGAGTCTACCAAAGGCTAACAGCAAGCAAGAAGAAACAGCATCCAGGATCTCTAGCTCTTATCTCCTTTATTTATAGCACCACTTTGAAATACATCCCGTTCCTCTCCAGGACACCTCCAACCGCAGCTTGGTGTCTCGAAATCAGCAGCTGACATGAGGGGACCTTGAGAAACCGCCTCCCTACAATCAAAAGGAACCCAAACAATGTCACTGCTCACAGAGTAAGACAAAAAGAAGAGCAGAGACCCCAGAACAAAGCCGGGTCTCAGCAAAGCACCCGCAGAGGCGCGGTGCAGACACAGACCCCCTCGGCCCGCTCGGTGCAGGGAACAGAGGGCAGAGGCGTGACTCTCCAAAAATAACCATTTTCAAATCACAGTTTGCAAATTCCTAATAATTCATGGACAACTTGTAGAGAGCCTAAGAAAAGTGACTTTAAAAAGCGTAGTTGTCCGGAAACTTGAGTTTGTTAAAGAAGGGTCAAAATCTCTGCTGGAAAACATTTAAGTGTTTGCAAATCAGGCCAACGTCTGATGCTATCAACCCAAAATGCACCTTCTAGGTAAATTCTTGTTAATTCTTTTCTGCTATAGAAAAACCCCAAATTTGGTATACCCAAAATTTTGGCTACAAGAAGAGATGGAGATGTTGTTGCAGTGTAATGGAGCTGGACCCCACAAAGCAGCAGAAAGCTGCGGTGATTCAGCCGGGGGTCATGAATCTGATGGAGGGCCAGGGTCTGCTCCAACACCGTGTTTAAAATTAAATCTATCTGAAGGAAAAGCAAAAAAACCCTCAGATAGATGAGATACGCAACCATGTACAGGAGGAATGGCAGAAAGGGAAATTCAGCTTAAAAAAAAACCTGGCTTCCTTTGGTAGGTCTGTAAGTGCCACTACGAGGACGGGAGAAACACAAGCGAATCTTTTTCTTCCAATTGTCACATCACTGTGGAGAGTCTTCACGAAATTCTCAGAATAGCAACGAATCAGGAGCAAACAGCTGTTCAGGCAAGAAAGTCACGGGCAGACAGACTTTCACGGCTTCCATGAAAAATTAACTCTAAAGTTTCAGAGGCCAGTAAATCAACGGAACGGGCCAGCACAGCCCCGGACGGACAGCCCCATCTTCAAACCCAAAGCTGACATACGGGCCGTGCTCCCTCTCCAGCCACACGCTCACGGGATTTATGACCCACAGCAATTTCAATATCCATGGAAAATGAGAAAACAGCAGACAATGAGCTGGCCCCACCACTCCGGCCATCGCCGAAGCACCAGCACAGCGCATCCCTGGGACCCTCCGCAGGGGACTCCATGCAGCAGCAGGGCTCGTTGGAGGGGCACGCCGGCACAAACGGCCTCACCCCGCTGCACGCAGATGATGCCACCCCTGACCCGAGATGTGTGAGAACTGTGCTGGGGTGTATCCGTCACCCCTACAGAGCGGTCACACAGCACAGAACAGCGCCGTGGGGCGTGCGGCGAGGGAACAGCCCAACACCGGCCCCTGCACGTGGTCTGCAGGACCTGTAAAGCTCACGGACACGTCCATAAAAACAGGAACAAAGCAGCGAGACCGGGACTCCTCTGTGAAAGGACGCTGCCCACAAACACAGCCCTGACCCTCCCGGGGGTGACGNTACTCGGAGCTCCGACAGACCACTTGGAGCTCCATCAGACCAGAGCCACCATCGCGCGACTGCAAAGGAGGCACCACGCAGACAGAACCCCCCCAGTGCTGCATCGCAGGCGTCGCTCGCGCGGGCAGGACAAGCCACAGGGAGCACAGCCCGAGCCGTACCGCCGTGATGCTCGCCCAGCCCGAGCCGTACCGCCCCGACGCTCGCCCAGCCCGGCTCTCCCTGCGCCATCGGCCAGAGCTGCCGCACGCGCCAACCACCGCACTACGCACGCCTCGAACCTCAGAGAGAGCGAGTCAACCGGCCCAGCGCCAGCACGGGCTCTCCCAAAGGCAAAGGCATCCAGACTGGCCTTTGGGTACCCTCCGAGCAGCAAACCTGGAGTCACACCTCTGCTCAGAAACGTGTCTCTGAACAGCAGCATCGTGCCCTTCGAGGATCGGCACCTTGTTTGGAAACATGCTGAGAATACAGGAACCCATAACAGCATTGCAACAAATTATACCCTCCTCCATCCCGCTGAGGTTTGGATCCACGCAGCCTCATCCCCCAGGGCACAGCTGCCAAGGCAGATGACGTGTGGAGCCTGCGGGGCGTCGATAAGAGGGAGAGCGCAGCGACAGCACCCGGCACCGCCAGGATATATGCACAAACGGGGACGGAGCTCAGGGTCTGCACGTACCCACCTTGCCTCCAGCCCTCCAGGTCTCCTCGAGCAGAGGGCAGCTGCGCTGGAAGAGTTAATCTCGCCTGGAACGAACACATCTCCAGTTTCTCAGAAAGTCAAAGGCTGCAGGGAGCTGAGCTGCCCGCTCGCTGCCCGCCCTGCCTGCAGCCTGACCCCTGACATTTCCACTCGGCTTCTCCCTGGCATGGAAAACGTAACCGTACACAAACAAACGGGCTGGGAGGACAGATAAATGGAAGACAGAGGAGGAGAAAGGGGAGATTTCTCAGATTCCTTGTAATAGCCCTGATTAAATCATAGCAGCCACGCCAGACGCGGGTGAGGGGTTTATCAGTAAACCCTGAAGTCTACAGCAAGACATCTCTGCTTAATTAATCCTGAAAGGGTCCCTCCCCTCTTCTGCTTCCCAGGGAGGTTTTGAGGATCCGCAAGTTTAAAGACACAGCCAGTCCTTTTCAGCTCTTTCCCTTACATGACACAAGGGCAGAAAGTGCCCGTTCGCAGCCGCAGCCCGTGGGATTTACGAACTCTACGCAAAGACGTGAACCCACGCAGGCACACCCCACCGAGCGGGTATCTGTCATCTCGTCGTACTTAACCCTCTGCAGCAACACACCCAGCACGTCCCGCAGTTCTGCAGCCACCCGCAGATACAACCAGAACCAGACACGGGTCTGCAGATTCCACCCGAGGTCCCGGCCATTCCTACGGGACACCCGTTTCCCAAGGGATAAAGCCGCTCAGGACCCGACACAGTCCTGCTGTCCCCCACTTCGGTCCCGTCTTCCCACTGCCCTGGTGGCATCAACCTCACCCAGCGATGGATGCGACTGCACATCACACAGAGCACGACAACTGCAGATGTTCTTGCCCCTGGGCTTTGACGGAGCTCTGGGGGGCTCGGGAGGACCTTCCAAGGCACCTTCCATTCCAGGTCTCTTGCCCATTGATCCAAGACCATCCTACTAGCGCAAAGCACCACGATTCCAGCCATCAACCCTGGCCACCCACAACGCTGGCACATTTCTCCGTAACGACCAAACCACCCCCAACCCACCTGACCGACCCCCAGCCCCTGGCCGGGCGCACCGGCAGCCGTGCCCCTCATTATGCCACGCTCGGCACCCCCTCACTCGGGAGCCGGGCAGCAGCAGGGATGTCTTATCTCTCCCCATTTTCTTTTCCAACATTTCTTTTCTAAAGCCTTGCCAGTTTCAGAGAATAGCAACACACAAAATGGAAAAAATAGAGTTTTTCACTTTTTTTTTTTGGTAACAGAATAAGTATTATTTCCTTTTCTAAACCCCCATTTCTATTATCTTTTTTTTTTTCCAAAAAACTTGTCTAAAGCTGAATAAACTGGTGGTAGAATTACAGATGTATTCTTTTTGTGTGGTGTAAATTGCAAAAACAGCAAATTAAAAAGTTGAAGAAAGTCTCTGAAATAATTATTTCTGGTGCAATCAAAAGCAAAAAGAAGGTGGGGGAAAGGGAAATTTTGAAAGTCTAAGTTCAAATTGTAAGAGAAAGCTATGTTTGACATCAGATTTATAAAATTCCCAGGAAAATAAAAAGTCAAAACCAGTTATTTTCTTGAAGATCTATAGTCTTTAAATACCTGTTTTCAACACAGTCTCTTTTTTGAAGCAGCACTGGGATGGGGGATGAACTGTGATGAACTGAAAAACGTCTCTGTCTACCAAAAAAAAATCATTATGCAATGACAAGAGACAATCCAGTGTATAATCAAAGACAGAATCCTGACATGTTCGAAGAGAAAATTATTGTAACAGCAGTGACTTTGAAGATGAGAAGGTTTTTTTTGATGGAAACAATGGCCATCAAGATTTTTACTGTAGCAACCAACGCTCAAATGCACAACTCGGTACGCAGCGTGCCTGCCAGGTACACTCAGCAAGAACAGCAAAAAAACCCAAAAAACAACAAAAAAGTGGTGCATAAGGAATTAATAGCTAGAGCGGAACCAAGCAGCACTCTCTGAAGGGCTAACCGCTCCCACGGGGAGCAAACACCCCTGGGGACAGGCACTCTTGTCCCAGGGCACCAACCAGCCACCGCAGAGGTCTGGGAGCAGCCCAGGGGTGGGCTCCTTGCAATGCGCTTCCTTTCTCAGACACTGAGTTTTTCATTTCCTAACCATGGGATGTCTGCACAAGACCCAGACACCGGGTCAGCAGGACCTTCTTCCCAGCTCTGTCCGGGATGTTCCCTGCCTGGGAGGGGACAATGCGGACCTGGGTGTCTGCCCACGGCTCTGCCCCGCGGGGCTCAGCACCCATCGGGGCTGCAGAGCGCTTCCGAGGGATACGGAGAAACCACTCGGGGCAACACCGGGCTCTGCTCTGGACGTTTCCAAGCACCACAGATGAGAAAGCAGACTGTAACTATTCAGAAATATTTGCATTCCAGAGCTACTCTGAGAATCATTTTTGTGGGCTTTGTTTTAATTTCATTTTACACAAAACCTCAAGAACCAATGTCCCATTGATACAAAACTCGCAAGTTACAAAGAACTACACTGGAATATTTAAATTTTCAACATTTGCTTCCAGGGAGTCGCATATTTGGCTGTAAAAGTCGTGATTTGCAATCGTCGCTGAACTACTGTGATTCACAAAAAGTGAATCACAAAAGGGAAATTTTGTGACTGAATAAAGAGCTATTATGTAACCCACCTAATGAGCAGTATAGTACTGTTCCATCCTTTGATTGGAAGACTATGGGAAGACAACTGAAGCAGTCAAATCCTTGCTGACTACACGTACCCCCTTCAAAAACAGAACTTGGATTAAGCTCAGTGTCAGGAGCAAGAGTCAGAACCAAAGCAAACAGATGCCAAATCTCTTGAGTAAGGTGCCAACGCGAACAGAAAGTCACAAATGTACACGAACCAATAACTATTTGGTGAGGGAGCTCGAGGACACATTTGGAAAAATGAATCACAGAACTTCGTCATCCCTGTCCCAGCTGTGCAGGGGCAGACCCTCCAAACGAGCTGCTGGACACGCCGTCTGGGTGAAAGTGCCATCGAAATGCCAACACAGGGCACCTGCCACGGGCCAGCCAGACTGGTTTCAACTAAGGTGTCCAAAAAAATATGTACTCGGAGTGTGTTATGGAGAAGAGCTCCAGAGTGATTTACAGGCATCAGAACTGCTCGGACAAAACAAGGCTTTATGTTTATCCCGTATTTCACAGCTTGGGGGACATCCCAAGCAGAGTCCATTGAAAAGTATCTTGTCACAAAAGTGATGCAAAAGGCTGCTCAGCATTACTGCCAAAGTAATTTCTATTTTGAACACGGAGACTTTGAGTGAGTTGTATCAGCTCCGATCTGCGTCTCCATTGTCATGAGCATTGCTTATACGTGGGAACCATTTCCCCAGTGCTGTGAAAACACCAAACAATCCATTTAATAAAAGCGTCTTCTCCACTGCATCTCAACAGTGAATAGCTGCTTAGAGCAGGAATCTTTCTATTAGCCCTATTCCTATTAAAACCCTTTTATTAAAAAGGAAACCTTTGAAAAGCACGAAGACACGCTTTGGTTTTCTGCTGCCGGAGACCGGCTGTGTCTGCCCAGGGCACGTTTGCTGGCAAGGCTGCGATAACCCCAGCACGCTCGCCCATCTCTCAAACATCCGTGCCCCAGGAAGGGCCAGTGTCACTTGCTGCTGGAGCTGCTCCTCGGGGAGAGGTGCCAGGAGGAGGAAACACCACCTCGGCTCTCGCAGGCACGACGACCCGTGGCCGCGCGGGGCCAGCACCAGCCACGCACTGGGGCCTGATTGAGGCACAATTGCTCCAACAGCAAACAGCCAGAGACACCGGCACCGAGCAGGGCTGCAGCCACCACCCCCAAAGTCCCGTCCAGCCGGGCACCGCATCCCGTGAGGACTAACCCCCCAGGGACGCGCAGCTCTCCCTGCATCCCGCGCCACCAGCCAAAAGCACCGTGGGCAGCATCCCACCGGCACCAAGTCCCCCCACAGCATCCCCGGGCAAACCCAGCTTCCAGGGAGCACCTCCGCTTGGGCTGGGCTCCCACCACAGAGGATTCCTTCTTCTTTTTTAAATTAGACATTTATTTACTTTTTAGAGAAAAGGACATGTTTGAAATACCGTCTGTGTGCTTTCGCAGGCGGCTGCGTGGTGCTGCCAGGTCACGGCGCGTCCGGCTCGGCGCCGCTGCTCCAGGCGTGTGACGACCCCGCACCAGGGCTGACACGGGCAGGGGCCACGATGCGGCTGCACAGCCCCGGGCTTGGCCGTTCTCCCTTTTGGGGTATTTCTGGCAAAAATGACCTGGTAAGTGACACACTGGTGCCTGCATCGCGGGGTGGCCGCGGGCTGAGCATCGGTGACAGTGAGAGCACAGCTGGCACGTGCACCACGTACCCCCCCCCCGAAAGCACCAATCCAGATGTGAGATCAGATGGGTAACACACACCCTGCGAAGGGACAGAGAGTCAAATCGTGACACCCACCTTTGAGCCCAACATCTCTTTTCCATGAAGTACCCACATAGCCCCTCGTAGTTGTTCCAGCATGATTTAACTGGGGGGAGGGGGGAGAAGGGGGGGTAGATCAATTTTGCTCTGAAATTTTAGATGAAACGCTCCTGTTTTGTCAAGAATTTCATTAAGATGAAAATACAGAAGTGCCCATTTAGGAAGAATGTGCTATTAATGCTTAGCAGCGTACGTGCAAGGAAAAATCACATTTTTTATCTAAATGCTTTTTTCCTGCATAACCCATTTACAGTGTTCTCTTACAGCTCAGTGAGGGGAACTCTTCACATCTGTGTTTGGACCCGACCGCTGTGGAAGGCAGCCTTCACGAACATTTCAAATATAACCCCCTTAAAACAGAGCCCAAGAGAAGCTCCAGAAAAGGAGGGGAAAGGCCAGTCCAGCACATCTTAGAAGATGTCAGGAAAAGGGAAAACCTTCCATCTCGAAGAGGTAAGCCAAATTTTTGAGGGGAGAGCAAAAACGATGTGTTTTAGGTGGGTTTTTTTTTTAAGGGACAAGAGAAGGTTTGGTCTTCCCCCGGTTTTTCCCTCGTGAAGCAGCTACAGCTCCCCTCCGGCGCAGCACAGCCCCGAACGCGCACAGAGCAGGACGGTGCCGCGGTATCGCCGTGAAAAGCTGCACAGGGACCTTCTGAGCTCCAACAGCTCCCGTTACAGACAGCGAAAAAAAATGTAGGCTATGAAAAACTATTTTTGTCATCATAAACACATGCTCATTTCTCACTAGAGTTTCATACCATTTGAAAGGGAATATAATCTAAACAATAATTTCAGACAATTGACACCATGATCCAAGCTTTCCTGACACATTGCCATCAGGCAACAATGAAGTCAAGTGAAAACAAAAGCAGACTCCGAACTGGCTGAACCATGTTTTACCAGGTTTGCCTCGTCTAGCAGAAACAAAAGCAAACACAAAATTCAAAGTCTTCAAAATTCATGATTTTATCATCAAACTGAAGCAGACACAAACCCGAACAGCACACCGGCCCCGTGTTGAACCAAGAAACCAACTGGTTCTCCCAGTAAGGGCTCACACAAGTTAAAGCTCTCTGTTCTCTAAGCATTCTTCATTTGACATTCTTCACCTCTTTTTTTTTTTTTCCCCGTGTTGGCTTTTATTAGCTTACTTCCGAAAATTAGTATAACCAAAAATTTTATCTTTGGAAGCAGCAGCTGGACAATGAGCAGTTTTCACTCCCTTTACCTAGGCGTGCTCCTCACTGCAAAGCACTCATTACAGGAATCTGCTTCTGTTTCCAGCTTTACAGTAAGCTGTTTCCAAATTTAAGGCCAGCAACCAACCCCTCATCACGCTGAACAGGTAGACACGGGGACGTCATCGTGCCACAGCCTCGCCACGCGCAGGCTTCTCCAGCTCCCGAAGCTCACACTTGCCTGACTCAAGGAAGACATTTTTAATCTATTCTTTTCTGCAAGTGACATATTCCAGCACCAGTGGCACAAACCACTGCGGAATCAACGACACAAAATACAAGAGGATTCGGACAATTATTTGGAGTAAAACCTCACTGCTTTGTTAAAACCCCCGCGTTTCCATTGCGGCGTTTGTCGGTGCACCGCAGCCAGCCGCGCACGCCAGCGCCCCGGCAGCAGCTCCATGTCCAGCAGCCCCAGCACAGCCTGGACCACGGCAGCCCCCCAGGACCACAGCAGCCCCCCGGGACCACGGCAGCCCCCCCAGGAGCCCTACAGCTGCAAGCAGCAAATCCCTTTCTGCAATTCCCATGAGCACTTCAGCTAAAGCAAGCAGAATCAGGATGCAGCATTCTGACTACAGGACAAATCACTTTGTCACATCACCTACACTACTACTTCCCATGCACAAAGTTTAAAAGTAAAGAAAAAACAAACACGCAAGGCTGCCCCCGAGCTCCTCCGGTGACAACTGCCCATCCCCAGCAGTTTCAGAGCCCCCGCGACTCACACGGGTTCTGCAGACAGCTACAGGGAATTATCAGACAATGGTAAAAAACTTTCCATTGATGGCAAATAACAACAACAGAAAAGAGCCGGAATGAAGAACTGTTTTGCTATTCTCTCTTTTTTGGTGATCTGCCTATCTCAAAATAGCTATCATGAGATTTTAATTGTGCTTGAGACAGTCCTATTTTTTCCTCTGCCTCTCGAACGACGGCGTGGCAGAGCGAGCACGGGGAGCTGGGATGCTAGCTGCTTCTCCCAGCAGAAAAAGAACAGCATGTGCCTATATTTAGAGGTAGAGAAGGGAACTACAGCACCCAGAGAAAAAAAAAAATCATACTGATTTTATCTTCAAAAAAAGCACGGGTGTTTTTGGTTTGTTTAAATCAAGAATGTGTTGCAAGTGTTTGACCTCATATCCAGCAACAATAAAATCTGTTCCATCATCAAATACCAGCTGCTTTGCACTTCGAATGATAATACTATTTTTAAAGCATTTCAGAATTATTGTCTCAAAGACTGTGGTAATTTCTATCATGATTACTGGGGAATTCCTTTTTTTTTTTTTTTTTTTTTGAACACAAACAATAGGGACATTTTTTTTTTTCTTTTATAACTNATCTCGCATTGAACTACTTCCACATCATTTTGGCTTCTTTTCCTGTTGCTCAGACAAAGCAACTCCCTTAGAAATGCACTCCCACACTGGAGGAGAAGCACCATAACTGGGTTTTTTGTTTGTTTTTCCAGGAGAGGAGAACTGCTGCACCGGGGAGGGCGGGTGGCTGCACCGTCCCCACCAAACGCGCTGGAGGAAGAAGCAATCGATGCAGAAATGGGATTAACCCAGTGGGACAAGATGCTTTCAGCTCTTCCTCCCCCCTTCCCATGCACTACCTACACGCATTTCACAGCCACCACAGCCAGACCCCGTCACACCCTCCATCCTGGCATCATTTGGTCCTGGTGTGCCCAGACTTGTCCCCGGGGTCCCTCCAGCTCTGNAACAATAGGGACATTATTTTCTTGCTTTTAAAACTGTATTTGGCCTGAAATCTGGGTGCTCCTCACAACAGGCAAAAGAAGTTTTTTCAGCCTAACATTCTGGCACCAATAAAAATTAACAAAACAATTGAGTCAGATCAAAAATACTCGTGACACTAGATGCAAAAAGTTATCTGACTGCCTTACACATCTCAGGGGTCCCTGTTTCTACCAATAACACATCAGGCCAGCTCCAGGTCTAAGTCACACCAGCGTGCTGTGACGTACCGGACACCTCAAACCTGGGGTCAGGTCCCGGCTGGGGCAGGACCCCCCTCTCCACCGTGGCGACTGCATCCCCAGGCATCCGGGGGAGGCAAAACCCATCTCGCATTGAACTACTTCCACATCATTTTGGCTTCTTTTCCTGTTGCTCAGACAAAGCAACTCCCTTAGAAATGCACTCCCACACTGGAGGAGAAGCACCATAACTGGGTTTTTTGTTTGTTTTTCCAGGAGAGGAGAACTGCTGCACCGGGGAGGGCGGGTGGCTGCACCGTCCCCACCAAACGCGCTGGAGGAAGAAGCAATCGATGCAGAAATGGGATTAACCCAGTGGGACAAGATGCTTTCAGCTCTTCCTCCCCCCTTCCCATGCACTACCTACACGCATTTCACAGCCTCCATAGCCAGACCCCGTCACACCCTCCATCCTGGCATCATTTGGTCCTGGTGTGCCCAGACTTGTCCCCGGGGTCCCTCCAGCTCTGCCAGCACAGGACCCCACCACGCGCCCCGCCAGCATCCTCTGCAGAAGGCACCGCGGTCGTTCGGCCGCGCGCTGATGGTTTACCGGGGGCTGAGGAGCCTCCTCTCCCGGGCAAACCTCAGCCGCGGGGCCAAACGACATCTGCTTTATCTCATCCCGACTGTAAATCTCTCGCTGTGGGAACATCTCCCAGGTTCCTAAAGCACTGCATCAATTTATGGTGCAATGAATACAATCTTAAATAATAAAAATAACAACAGAGCAGGACCCGCACATGGACTCCACGGCGATCTGAATCAAACACAAACCCAAGCATCCGTAAGTGCGATGGTGATGACTTGACCGACTGTGCCATCTAGCCTGGAGATGGGAACACTCAGGCAGACGCTCCCTCTCTGCCNACCTTCCTAGGGAAGAGATCCTAAAATTCCGGCTGGGTAATAACCCCAGCCCAGCCTTCATTTCCTATGTTAATAGATCAATTTACATCTTTCCAGCAAAATGGTTTCAGGCTACACTTAAGAAAAAGTCATGCCTTTCTTCTTAAACTGCATTTTGGGAGAGGATTAAGAGGAAGAAGGGAGGATATGCCTGTTTCCAGCGTTTTTTAGTGTATTTGCTTCACACGGCAAATTAATATTCTCAATTTTATATACAGGAGTATGTTCTTAATTAGGGTATGAAATGTTTTAAAATTTTCTTCCCTTTACAAATGGCTGCTTTTTCAATTAACTGTGCTTTCTCAGCCTCAGGATGATCTTTCTATTAGCAATACAAATGCTTTCTAATATTTTGTGAATACTAATTCACAAAATTAATTAAATGCAGACCTAACGCTGAAAACATATATTTTACCACCAAAAAACCCCCAAACCCCTGTCTCCCAACTAGTGACTGATTACAGGCTTTTCCGTGATCAAGAGTACCAAGTGCTAAAGGCCCAGCGGTCAGAACCACAGGTTAAAATAAAATAAAGTAGCGACTCAGTTTCCTCATCTCACTTCTTAAATGCTCCCAACAGAGGGAGGGAAAAAAAAAAAAGAAAAAACATAAATATCCAAAAGTTCAAGCAAACTGTCCATCAGGGAGAGGCTGCACAACGCCGCAGCAGAGAACCAGCGCAGCCGTCAGAGCTCGCACACGTGCTGCTTGTGTTTAAACTCACATAAACTGTATTTATTTTAATCTAAAAAACCTATCAAAGCAGCACTTAAACATAACCAGATTTCTGCTTACCAAACCAACAAAAAAAAAGCTTCTTGAGACAAATCTTAAAAGCTAATACAGCCTCAGACAGGGCAATGTCATGCAGTGGGTTTTTGAGTTAAAATACTAAACAGACAGAAATACATTTCCTAAAATTGAGAACAAACAGACACAAATTGCACAACTAAAGACTCCCAGCAGAAGTTCAGCACGCAGACAAGAAACGGTTCGTTCTCGGGAGCTTCCCGTGACGGGTATGTACGTGCATCTTGGGGAGTGAACTCACACGATGTGATGAAACAGTTGCTGCCCAACAGGGGCAAGCCAAAACTTGGGAAAACTTAATCCAGCAACGGCCAGCACGGATCATCCCGCTCCTGTACGGAGGGGATGAGCTCCAGGTGCGAGGCAGGGGTCTGGGGAGGGCACCAGCCCCGAACAGAGGCTGCTGAACACAAACACTCTGCTGACAACACCTGTGCTGCTCCAAAAAATGACCCAAGTACGGGGGAGAAGACTACAAGAAAAACAGTAACCACAATATTTTTTTGCATCAGTATATCAATAAAAAGTGCAACACCAAGAGCGCACATTTCTGGACCATCAAACCTTACAGCCTAGGACATCAACTGAGGAAAATGCATCCCCGCATACGTATGCTTTCGGCATCTGCCAGGAGGTGAGCAGAACATGAGAACTTAGAAAAGAGGGTGCTGGGGGGGGGAGATGAGAAGCAGGGGTGCGAGGAGGGGAGCAGCACAGCAGCACCACCTAAGACTCTCTCTTGAAGCATTAAGAAAGTCAGCTTGTAAAAATGTACGGATTAGACCTCCAGCTGTTCACTTCTCAGCTTTAAATTTAAAAGGTATTTAACTTTGGAACATTGACAGTGGCACATAATCCATAAAATATATTAAAATTTGTAAAAAAAAAAAAAATCTCCATTAGAAAAGGTCACTAATCATTAGTAATGTTTTAACTGCACCAACACAGAAGCGGTTTGCAAAGGAAAAGCAGCTCACTGTGAAGAAATTCTCACACAGGGCAGTCACGTCATCGCTGTGTGCAAACCGGGTCCATCTGCAGAACAGCAAAAATGCAGATCGACGTTTTACAAGTTGAGAAACCTAAACAAGACCAGGAAAGCCAAGGCGGACCTTGAATTTCCTGGAAGATTCCACAGCTTCACCTGTTTAATTTCCACAGGGTTCCCTGCCCGGTGTCCCTTGCCCAAGAGCCGGTGCTGGGGGAGCACACAACCAAGCCATGATCTAAATACACCCCATTAACGGAGGCTCTCGCTTTTAAAAACACCCCTCAAATTAATGAAACAAGAGTAATTCTGTATTTAAAAAAAAAAAAAATCAATCTTAAAAATGTCCTGAGGACTGCAAGCATGTATTTACAGGTGCACTGTGTCCTTTCCAAGGGCTTGGATTTTTCGATGGAAAGCCAGGACAGATGGACAGGAGCACAGCCCCCAGAGCAGCGGCGATGGACCGGCCGGCGCCCGGCCCCTGCCAGCCAAGCTGCCGGCACACAACGCGCTCCGGCCCCAAACTGGTCGCAGACGATCTCTTCTAGGCTGGTAACAGAACAGGGAAGGCAGGGTCCCACTACCCCAGTTTGACTGGTCTCGTTGCTCTCACCCTGCTCTGGGAATGACACAATCAAACTGCCTGAGGTGCTTCGGTACATTCAGCACTGGGAAAGCAGACGCGTTGGGCCACCTGAAGGTTCATTCGGAGCCGGCTTTACACTTCCCGTGGAGACTCTGCTCGCCCTTGTGTTTAACAGAAATACACAAGAAGCCGCAGGCTAGAAACGTAGAGTTGTCTGTCCAGTACCGAAATTCTGCACGGCCCACGAAGACATTTTGCTGAACCAGAACCTCTCCCTGGTACAGAACCCTGCAGAAGCCTGGAGTCAGCTGTTGCAAATAAAACAGCCTGTGTACTTCCAGGTTAAACTTCTGCTTTATCCTTTGCTCTAAACAAGTAACAACAAGCGGTATCTGTAGGTATTGCTGATCAATAACTTTTTTCAGCAAAACAATTACCTGCAATTTTATGGCAGAGTGTTCCACTAGGTCACGGGTAAAATATCAGGTATGGCATGTTAGAAATTAAGTGTAGACATGGTGTAAAACATCACAGAACAGAATAAAGCCATGCTCTGATCTGTGCTTGTATATAAATATTAGGTGTAACTCATTTCCTTTTGCATCCTGTGTAAAGACCTGAAGCCCATCCACACACCATGACATAAATCCTCGCGCACACTAAGCGTGTACAGAACATCCCAGTTACAACGCAGCCCAGAAGGGAACATGCCGCTATAAAATATCAGCGGTTGGTAAAAGCAAGAATCGTGACACAAACCTGCAATCTGCATTGTCTCAAACACAGCTAGAGTGTCCACTAAAATGGGCAGAACAGGTAAATCTGAACACCAAAAAACTGACGGACAGACGGACGGATGCAAAGGCAAAGGGAGTGGTTATGGTGGTTACCGAAATGCCAATAAATTCACACTTTCTGCATTAAATATCCTAGTGTATCACAGCAGCAATAGCAGATAACACTGAAAACTGCCTCTTGCCTTCTCTAATATTTGCCGTAAAGGTCTACAAACTCACTGTTGCAGAATGTTTATAAAACAAAGGAAAACATTTCTACTAGAAAACAGTCCTGTTAGAAAATATTTAAAATGATAGTCAGAGTAAACAATTTTTTGCTGTCGTTCACAGCAAGCCAAGCCAAGCAAAGGGCAACCTCTCAATTTTTTTTTTAACAGGTCAGAAGAGTTTAAAAGATCACGTTAAACCCGGATCTAACGCACACAGAACTCTCTCCTACGATACGCAACGGGAGGATTCTTTCCTCATAAATCTGCACGCTAATCCAGATCGTTTATTAAAGATGTGTTTCCTATCTGTGGAATATATCGCCTAACTTCTTGGCAAAGGCAACAGCGTTTTTTGTACTAACTGTTAAAATTCCTGGTGTAAACAGCCCTTTCAAGCAAACAAAGCAGCCTTGGGAACCACAGATCCGCCACCGCGGAGTGCGCTGAGCTTCGTCCGCGAACTCGTTTCCAACAACCCCTCCTGCAGCACGAGCCCCGGCCAGAGCACATCGTGCTGCCCCTGGCAGTGCTGGAAATACCTCACAGGGGGTCTGACAAACTCCGTCTCGGTAAACAAACCTGGTCCCCTGGTGAAGCCTCTGGAAGAGTTCAGCAGTATTTAAAATAAAAGCACCCAGCGGAACATCCTAGGAAGAGAAAGAAAACAAAGGCTCCCAGCCGCATCTGGACCAGATTTGTGCTTTGTTACTGGGCTTGGGAGCCATTCACCAACGCTGCAGGCTGCTCCGCCAGGAGTTCTGGCCCGCTGGCTCATTCGGACGATGGGTTTGGTGTTATGATGAATTATGAACAAAAACTCAGAGATGCAAATGACCCGTGCTGCCCTGCACGCGCCCATCAGCTCGGACAGACGAGCCCGGCGGCCACCGACCCACGGGATCTATTCTCATTTTTCCAGCCAACACCCGCGTGGTTCTAGGTTACGTCCTGACGCCTCCACCTGGCATCTGCAGTACGGGACCTTCACGTTTTCAGTTAAAAACAAAAAACAAAAGCCCACCAGAACTTAACTACAGGGTTTCTAGAGAATACTAATTAACGTTGCACTGAAGGGGAAATTGTTCTGGTTCAGTCAAACCAGGCAAAGCACAAACCCACCCCAGTGGCCCCGGGTTTTTAGGCGAATCTGATCTGGTTACTCTTTGTTAGCCAGAGCTGCGGTGCTGGAAGCCAACACGACCTCTCAGTGCGATTATATCTCGCTCCCAGCTCTAGCTGCACGGCAGAGGAAAACATGAAATTCCAGAAAGCATTTTGGGTGGAAAACAGAAACTATTGGCCTCTCACATAAACCACGTTAGTACAGGGAGAGATGTACCAGAGAAAACTCCGCACTGAAAACTGCATTTCAGGGAGAAAAATATCCAGCCCACGTTAATAATGTTAAATTCAGACACAAAACATGAGCACACGCACAGAACTCGCTAAAGGCACCGGTAGCGGATGGAGGTGGGTGCACGCCGCACGGGCACCTGCAGCACGAGCGACGGAATAACGGCATCTGCTCCCGTCTGCCTTAAAAACTCACCGCTCTGACCGCCGGATATCAGCAAACCCTTTTAATGCCGTTAGGGGAAAAAAAGGATGAGGCACAAGGACCCTGACCAGCCATTAAAGCAACTCAAACAAGTTGTTTTCCCCAGTAATCCAGGCATTACCGCAGCATTTGAAAAGTTCCTGACGCTGCCGGGTTGTGAGCAGCCTGCCGGGTCCAAACCCACTGCTCCACGGCCGCAGCCACGCCGCAGCCCCCGGTCCCCGCACTCGCCCCACGCCACGGGGGGAGAGCGGAGGGACGGCGGCCGCTGAGCCCAGCGCTCGGCCGAGGGGAACCTGCCCTGCGACACCCGCCGGCCCCCCTGTGCCGGCCCCGAGCCCGCGGAGCCACAGCGCGGATAAATCACCCCACGCCTCCCTCCCACCGCCGCAGGTGTCTCAGCAGCCCACCAACAATGCCCGCGCGCCGGCGAGGAACCGGGGTCTGGCGACCGAGCTGACGCTTGCTGATACCGCAGAGAGCGGGGAAACGGGGACCCCTCCCCCGGTGGAAACCCGGAGGGTGCTGCCTGCAGCCCGCAGCCCACCCTGCGCCCGCACCCGGGGAACGGCCGAACACCGCGGGTGCGAGTCCCCGTCGAGTAAAAAGGTTCAAAACCTCCGTCGCTGGGTGATTAAAGCCTTTTCTTAAACACAGCCTCACACACTCGGGGTACGGCAATGGGAAGGGAAATGATTTCTGCTGGCCGAGGAGCGCAGCCGGTTTTGTCTCGCCCTTTGTATCTTTATCACTTCCAACAACAGCTGAAGCAAATTCTCCGCTGGTCTGTATGAATTTCCTCATCCCCAGAACCAGCCCATTCAAACCCTGCAAGTGACTAAAGTGTGAAACGAAACCAGTGCCTCTCGTTTTGCATTGTTGTAAAACTGGTTTGCTATTTTATCTTAAGCCTCTGAAACACTAAAACATATCCTTATATAGGAACACTGATTAAATGGTTTTCCTTCCAAGTGATGAACTGTTTCAACAGCAACATTATGGTTATCGCGACCAGAAAGCAATTACTTATTTCACTGATGTTACTAAGAATAGCGGTGATCAAAGTGAATGTAGGAGTGCTGCTAAAGACGTTAAAGAAAGCATCGCTCCATATGACACACATACACAAAATACACATAATTTTAAGCCAAATTACACCTTTAATAAATGTGCTGTTCAGGATTAAACCACTGCTCAGGATTTTTTTTTTTTTTTAAATCACCGCTCTGGATTATTTTTTTTTAATCCATGAAATTAAGATCTGCAGAATAAGTCACTCTTCTAAAATCTATTTCTAAATACAGCACGGTGTGCACGTCTGCGTATCTGTGCGTGTGCAAGAGTGTGCACTAACGGGGGTGCGTGTGTGTGTTGTGAGAGAACGTATGGATGTGTTCGGGTCTGCCAAGGTAGAAGTGACAGGAACTGTGATTTGTGCTAACTAGCTATTGATCCAGTCAGACCTAGATGTTGTGTACAAGAAACAATAAAAGAGAAGGGGCCAGGAAGGATGCTGTGTGCAACTCCATTTAAAAATGGAAAAGAAGGGCCCCAAACAAACCAATTTATGTCCTTGCCTGGGTGAAGCATGGAGAATGCTGATGGGCTTCCCAGAGTCTGCTGTGCATGCTAAACACTCCCGCCTGCAAGGAGAGTCTCCTGCGCTGGGCATTAAACACGAACAAAGAGACAAACCGTGGGGGCTAGGATTCACGCTTCAGAAAGCCAAAGCTGGAAAGCCAACCAGAACTGGGGGTAGGAAATGGCCCAGTTTTCAAACCAGACCCCTTTGGATTTTCCCAACACCTTTCTGAGTTAAATTACTAAAGGTGGAGGACTGTAAAAAGTCACTCTGTACCACCAGATGTAAAGAAAACAATTTCCAACTATGCTAGTGGTACCAAAACAGCAACTTTCCTAGGCACAAATAATGAGTTTATGTTTCGTAAATTACGCACGTGTACTTATAGCACATCAAAAAATCACCCGCGTGCATTCATACAGCAGGTACGTGCACGTGCATCGATTGTAATGTTCACCCACACGGTCAGGTTTGGAAAATACGGCTTTGATAAGATAAAACAGAAACCAATTGAATCCATAACCATCTTTATCTTAAACAGCTTTTATAATAGAGAGCTTCCATTAAAATATTTTTTTCCTGAGCTTGAGGAATTATGATGCCCTCTGGACACAGGGAAGGATCAAAAATGACAACTAATGGCGAAATTAAACATCTGTCAACTAAGCAAGTTTTACACCAGCAGACCCCGAGCCTTATTTTAAATTGCCTTTCTATTAAAGAAAGAAAAAAATGTCAAGAGCCTTTCAGTTCGGTACCGCACAGCTGGCAGGCTCCGGAAACAAGCAGGGAAATACCTGGAATCAGAGGGTCAGCACCACCAACAAACGCCTGTTTTCACGGTTTAGGAAAATCTCTAACAGTTTGGGGAAAACGGCTGGAAGGCTCGGCCAGCGCGGGGCTCTGCGGGAGCCCCTCCTCAGCACCCCACACCCAGGGGATCTCTGCAGGAGCCCCCTCCTCAGCACCCCACACCCGGGGGATCTCTGCAGGAGCCCCTCCTCAGCACCCCTTCCCCGGGGGCTCTGTGGGAGCCCCTCCTCAGCCCCCCGCTCCTGGGGGGTCGCTGCAGGAGCCCCTCCTCAGAGGGGGCGCGGGGCCCGGGGCTGGCGGCGTCACGGCGAAAAAAGCTGGGGAGCCCCCTCTATGGCACCCCAGGTCCGGGCACACGGCTGGGGCTCTGCCGGCAGCCCCTCAGCTCAGCACCCCCGGAGCCCAGGCTGCCGCAGCCCTTGGCCGGCCACTCCCCAGGAGGTGCGATGGGGACACAGCCCTGGGGCCAGCCGGGAAGCTGGTGCTTGGTCCCTCCCCGGTGCAGGAAGGCACCCGGCACCCACCGACATCCCCAGCAGGGGTGGGGTGGGCCTGGGGCCAGCCTATGCCCAGCACCCCAGGGCCACAGCCCTGCCACCTGCCCTTCCCCACGCAGCCCACCGTCCCCCCACCATGGACCAGCACCCGCACGGGAGGACCGATACCTTCTTTGCTGGGGTTCGGGGGCTTGGGCTTCTCCCAGGGCACCATGGGCTTGTCCTCCTCCTGTCCCTCCATCAGGGCCTTCTCGCCGGGCAGGTACCAGGTGGAGTTGTGCTCCGCCATCAGGGAGTCCAGGTCGATGGTGCTCATGGCACCCTTGACGCCCTCCGAGCAGCAGCTGCCCAGGTCGCTGTCCCCGTTCTGCCCCGCGCACTCCCCCTTCTTGCTCTTCAGCCCCAGGGGCTGGTCTTCCGAGATGCTGAACTGCTGCCGCTGGAGCTGGATCTGCGCCTGCAGGATCTCCAGGGGGTGGATCTCGTCCTGGGCCGAGGTGCTCGTGGGGGTCCGCACCTGCTCCATGCTGGGCGTGCCGGGGTGGGCGCCCGCCGTGGTGCTGAGCCCGTAGCTGTCGGGGGTCGAGGTAGACGTACTGAGGAGGCCGAGGGCCAGGGGCTTCTGTCCGTTGAGAAGTGCGTGCTCCCCGCGGGGCAGCTTGGGCGAGCCGCCCAGCAGCGGGCTGCGGGTGGGCTTGGAGGCGGCGTTGTCGGAGCTGGAGGACACCTCGTCCTCGTTGCCGTAGCTGGTGCTGACCTCGTCGGGAAAGTCCACGTGCGGGGAGCTGCCGTCCGACTTGCTCACGCTCTGGATGCCGCTGTCCAAGGAGGACATCAGGTCGGGCTGCTCCCCCAGCAGCAGCTCTCCGCCCTTGCCCCAGGAGGGCGAGGTCAGGGGCTTGTCATGGGGGGTGCCCCCGCCACGCTCTGCGCCTGCAGCCCCCGGCGGGCCACCCACCGCCGCCGGCACCGCCGACTGCCCCGGGCTGACACCGGCCCCGCCACCCTCTGCGGCCGAGAACTTCTCGAAGAAGGTGCCGGGGCTGACGTGCCCGCTGTCCCGTTTCCGCCGGCCCCGCCCCCGCCCACCACCCGCCTTCCCCTCGCCGCCGGCCGCCGGCTCCAGCGCGTAGCCGGGCGAGAGGCTGCTCTCGGCGGGCAGCAACGGGGCCGCGCCCGCCGCCTTGGCCGTGCCACCACCAGCTGCCGGCGGCCCCGCCGGGAAGTAGTCCGGGGCGGTGGCGGGCGGCGGGTCGGGCTCAGCCTGGCTGAGCTTGCGCTTGGCCTCGGCCGGGCTCTTCTTGTTGAAGGTGACGTTGAGATTGGGGGCACCCAGGCTGGCGATCATGTTCTGGCAGGCAGTGGAGAGGGCGGCCAGGCAGCTCTGCCCGAAGACGTTGTCCTTGCTGGCCGGCTTGCTGAAGGAGCCCAGCGAGAGGGCGCCCAGCTTGCTGGCGGCGGGCCGTGGCGGCGGCGGCGGGGGGAACTCGGGTG
>VZTO01013921.1:86218-114679 GCA_013400615.1 Syrrhaptes paradoxus
GCACGGCCCGGCCCCGCCGCACCCCCCCGCCAGGCAGACGGGCGGGCGGCCGGTCCATCCCCCGGGCCGCCCCGACGGCGGGCAGCCGGGCCTCGGGACAGCCGCTTCGGGCCCCCGCCCCGCTCCTGTGCTGCGGCCGTGGGCGCAGAAAGCTCCAAACCCAGGACAAGCGCCTTTCCCTCGAGGCTTTATGCGCTTGGGCAGGACGGTGATTAACGTGATTAACGCGATTAACGCCACCCATCAGCTGGGTCCTCGGGGGGGGGGGGTCACTGCTCTGGCGTCGGGGTTCGGCCCCTCTCGCTCCAGAGCCACTGCCCACGGCTGTCCCGGCTCCCCCAGAACCGCTCCCCCCGCACTCGGACAATTTCTGTTGCTTTTGCTCCCGAGGTGTTCTCCGAACAGCAAGAGCAGCGGGTCTGCTGAGGGCCGGGTCGTGCAGGAAGGGGCTGCCCGGAGAGGTGGTGCCCCAGCTCACCCCCGGGCATGCGCTCGGCTCTTCACTTTACCTTGGAATTGCTTTGAAATAGTAATGATTCGTTGTGTAAACTAGCTCTCACTTACTAGCCAGCATTTTTCTTGCAAAAATGGCATCCAATTTAAAATCTGGATTATTTAAAAAAAAAAAAGAAAAAAGCTGGATTGATTTTAAGGATGCCAATCAAAACAGTAAGTGCAACAGAACAAGAAAGAGCATTGTAAACCAAAACAATATTGGCGTTTTAATGCCAGTGCTGCCAGTACAAAATCCCACAATAGGGCTGAGGCTCTCCGACTGGTAGGTCTTTAACGTGGGCAAGGAACAAGATCGGCCTTGCTGGATGGGCGAGCAAAGCATCCACCCTGGAGCAGTGACACCGCTTCTGTCTCAGCTAGAATCCACTTTTGTTGGTGCATCCACTCTGCAGTGGCATAAAAAGACACTTTCTGTGTAAGGCACCATATGCCAGTTGGACAATAGATCTGTCAGGAGTGTTGTTGGAGATAATTACTGACTATTGTCATCATGGTGAGTTTCATTTGTAGTTGACCCTTTTTATCACGGCTTCATTGTCATGTTTATATACAGGTACTTCTCTGGGGAAACGTTCTGTTCCCTCTGCTCCACCGATAGGATGAAAGTTGTATCACAAGTGGTGTGGAAGAAAGTTGCTCCTGTAAAGCAGCTAAATTTCTGGTGTGAAAAGTTCTTTTTGCTGATGTAAAGGGACCTCAGGCCTCTCTGAAACTGCAGCTCTTCTCTAAAGCAGGGAGTTTTGCCCTTCACAGATACCTCCTGTAACATCAGCTTCCACAAAAGAGACCAAATGCTGCAGAAAAGACAGATTTTTGCTGATTTAGAAGATTTAACTTGCATTTCCTGGAAGATGCAGAGTCCCTTTGTTCCTCGAGCAAAGCCAGCAGGGTCCCTCTGGAAGGGCAGAATGGTGCTGCGAAGGAGAATTCAATTAGAGGGATGGAGACGTCCTCGGTCCACGGCCTGACCACCTCAAATGCTTCTGGGCAAGCGCTCGTCCTCCTCTCTCCTCCTCTCTGTCCGTGCCCAGCAGCAGGATCCGCGGGTGTCCCTGCTGGGGCCAGGGACGAGGCTTGTCCCCGTGTTTGCTGCTCGCTCCTTTCCCCGACAGCTTTTCTGCTCCTCTGCCGCTGGCCTGGGCATCGCCCTCTGCCAGGAGCACAGTGTGACACTGGAAGTTTCAGCACGGTAACTCGCTGCCCAAATCCGGCCCTGGCTCGGTGGTCGTATCACCGGCTGATGGCAAATACAGAAATAACAGCAGCCGAAGTGTTTTGACAGCAAAAACAGTGAGCTGAGGGAAGGGGTAAGGTCCTGTACGAGCTGCAGCGCTCACCAGGTGTAAACGGTCACTATTTGTTAAATGTCTGAAGGTGGCTCAGCCCAGGTTTCTCACTTGGAACTAACGGGTTCTGGGCTACACCCGACCCAGGGCTCCAACCTCCCGCCCTCCTCCCGGCCGCCCGGTGCGGTGCTGGGAGTGCCGGCAGGACCGTGCCCCTGCACCGGGACCAGCACCGTCAGGAGCACTTCGGTCACAAAGGGTCGCGGTCGCCCAGCCCAGCAGAAGGAAGCTTCTCTCAAATTGTACTAAGTAGTGAAAAGTATCTTTTACAAACATATTTTTACTTTCAGCCTTTGGGTTTTGGTCATCTTGGAGGAAGCACGGAAAGGCATTATTTAAATAGTTGTAGCTGCAGGGGATTATTTTCTAAATTAACAATAGTAATTGCTGCTGCCAAATCCAAAGTTGAGGGGATTCATTTATTTCGACTCTCAAGACAATAGCACAATTTGGGGTTTCATATTGCAAGCTCTGAAAACCAAATGGTGGGGCTGATGCTTTAAAAAAAATAATTCAAACAACATCAATTCATCAGGCTTGAATTCAGCTCTTTCCACTGTGCCAGTTTAACTTGCAC
Organism: Syrrhaptes paradoxus; assembly: GCA_013400615.1. Lineage (NCBI taxonomy): Eukaryota > Metazoa > Chordata > Aves > Pterocliformes > Pteroclidae > Syrrhaptes > Syrrhaptes paradoxus. Next base: position 88,658 of record VZTO01013921.1, read on the forward strand.
TGAGAAAAGTTGCTGCTCAGCAAAAAAAAAAAAAAAAAAATTCCTTTTTAACAAAATGAATGCATCATACATAAAACATCACGAACCATACAATTAGTAAGCAAATGTAAGAGTTCAGCTCAGTTCATAATTATTCAGCAAACCTATTCAGAATGATTTTTTTCTCCCCGCAGCAATCAACTGTGTGGGCTCATTACCACTGAGAATCTAACGAAGAAACCACCACATAAACTGCACAAAACAAGCCCATATGCTAGAAAAACTTTAGTCCAGTTAGCCATTAGCACAAAGCCTTTTAAACCTTTCCATCATACAAAACCACATCTTACTTTTCCATGGTGTTTATACCCCCAGGTCTATAAAGATGCCATTTCATTAATACGTCAAGCTTCAGGTATATAAATTTTAGCTGCTAAATAACCTCTGCAGCGGGTGGTGGTGCAGCCATCTGGAACAATACAAAAAGCATTTGGTTGCCGCTACACGTCGCGTACCAGCCAGAGCGGTAAGCCCTGTCTTTGGAGCGTGGGCTCCCAACTTTTTTTTGGAAAAAAGCTGGTGGGTTCTTCTTGGCAGAGATTTCTGCTCCTAGCAGGGATGGTCAGTGAAAGGAATGTGAATATTCTGAAGGACAGGTCTCCAAGTCTGGGGGCTGACATTACCGGGAATGTTTCCAACAGTTGGGAAAACTCTTGCATCTCCTTTGCATCTCCTCTCTCTCAGAATTATAGCGAGCACGGTGGTGGGACTGACTCAGAGGCACACACGTAAGATCGTTAGATGAGCCGACGGTGCGGAGCAGGATCACGAGGGAAGGTGTTCCTCCGGAGGAGACGACATCTGTTTGCGTGTACCTGCTTTAGTTCCCGAGGACGGTGAGGAGTTTTTGGCACAGAAAAGCTCTTTTCTGGCACGGGCTGCACCCACAGCGGCCGGAGCAGCGGCGGGCAAAGGGTTGCGTCACCCCTGCGTCACCCAGGGGGTGTTCTGGGGACGATGGCACTGCTGGCCTCCCGAGCCGGGCGGCACTGGGGATCGTGCTGGAAGGCAGCGTGTAGAGATGTCTGGGGATCCGACCTCCTCTGTCACTTCTTGTCCTTCCCTACTTGAATGTCTGGAAGTGAGATTAAAGACAGTTTCACCCGTAAAACCTGATTTGCATTCAGTTTCTGAGAAGTTCACCTTACCAATTATAATATTTCGTGCTTAGTTTTGCCAACAATGTTGTTTTCTGCAAAGTTTGAACCAAATTCCTTCAGACACTTGACTGCTTCCCATTTTAAAAAACACATAACTGAATAATAAGAGTTAAGGAGCTAAAACTGTTCCAGTTGTTTCCAGCAGAGATCAGCAGCTCTTTCAGAACCCAGCCCTTCAGGAGGATTTTCCTCTTTGTTCCTCCTGCAAGGCTGGGTGGCTGGTTTAGTTTCTTTACATCGCTGCAACCTTAAGCCATATATTTTTTCCTGTTTGGTGTCTCGGGTACCTCAGCATGGATTATGATGTTTTCACAGCACTGGTATGTTTTTCCACTGCTGCAAACAGTTTGCTCGCATCAATTAAGCATATTGGGCCCCACTGATGTCACGCAAAAACCTCTACAGCATCTGAGGTACCTAGGTGTAAATGTTGAACACATCTAAATTTTTCTAATTTAGATAACTGAAAAAACAGGATAGTGCTAAAATAATACAACATTGAGATTGCACAGTTAATAAAAATGCTAGGAAATGCTACAGCAAATTTCCATGTCCCTGTACTGCAGCATACATCTTGGGCTTTTTTTTCCCCCCTTCAAATTCCCATCTTTAAAACATACACCATAGAGTCACACATTTGGGGGGGAGGGGGGGAGAGAAATTAGATCAGATATACAGCACAAAAGAATTAGTTTGGCTGCAGGAACAGTGAAAGTTTTATATTTCCTAAAATAACTCAGTGAAACATAAAAAATAGTACCTCTCTGTACTGATAATTGGTATTTAACTCTCCTCGGTATTTTATGATGGAGTTTGTATGATTTACTTTGTTCTGTTGTTTTCTTAAACTTGAACCAGGTGGGAACTTATGTAAGTTTGGTGGGGCAGGAACAATCTTTGAGCATCTGGAAAGTCAGGCTCACTGTGAGCGATGCCAGCAAGCCCCTGAACTTCATCCATTTATAACTGGAACCACTGTGAAAGGCGAGAACCAGAGGCTATTTTGTGAAGTCCTGACGACTTGGTTTTCCCGAAGCGTTAGTGTCACAGGCGTGTTCACTTTGGTGCTTCCTCTCTAAGCCCCGGGATCCCGTGACATTGTCCACGCTGGTTGCAAGTCCTTCCCTTCTGCCACCTGCCCAGGCTGGGAGCGCGGGGGCTGCCGGGCGTGGGGTGAGATGTCCCTGTTTCACGGGAACCCCCCCGGCGGGGACCAGATTGGCCTTTCCTGGAGACCCCCCCCCGGGGCCGTGTGTCTGAGCATCCCCCACGTTTCCCTGCCGCCTGAGCCCCGCCGACGCCGCGGGCTCTTCGGTAGCGCTCCGTTCCTGGTGCTCCCAGCGCGAGGGTCCCCACCTCCCAGTCCGGACTGGAGGGCTCGCTGCGTGTCCTGCGGGCGAGAGGGGCTCTGGAGAACGCGGGGCCCGGAATACAAAGCCCCCAGGCGAATAAAGATAACGCTGTTTGTTATTTATCAGGTTACCCCCCAGGACTTTACAGAACAACTCGCTTCTGAGCCGTCGGGGAACCCTGGCTCTCAGTCCCGCTTTGTCCGGGTTAAACACAGAAGCTCCTCTGCCACCACGGGCCGGAGTGGGACCGTCCCCACGGGCGGGAGAGGGACCGTCCCCACGGGTTCTCGCCCGGCGCAGCGGCCGGCAGCCAGCCCCGGCGGGCTGGGGGGAGGCAGCGGGGGTCTGGTGCTGGGGGAGGTGCCCGCGCCCCCCCCGGCTGGGATCCCCCCTCCCCTGAGCCTTCCCTCCAGCTGCATCCACCCGCTCCGCACGGGCACCGTTCGCCCTTTCGACAGGAACTCCTCGGGCGCACCCGCCGCCCCGCAAACCCCCGCAGCAGCGGCCCCAGCTCCCCGGCACGGGCACAAAGGGTTAAACATCTCCCGCTGCCCCCGAGCAGCTCCTCCGGCAGCACCGGCCCCTCAGCGCTGGTACAAAAGCCCCGATTTAATCCCGGCTGCAGACGACTCCCATTGTGCTCGCGGAGTTCAGCGCTGTCGGGCGATCGGGTTTCCAGCTCCGACCCACGGCACAGCCCGAGCATCCAGCGGGAACAAAGGCGTCTTTGTTACTGGGGAAAAAAAAATCCCCTGAAGATATTAGCAGTGCAGTAGAGTTCAAACTGTTAAATGATTCAAATATTATTTAATGAATACATTTGAAATGAGGTCTCACAACCCAGAACACTTTTTAGATCATCATTTACAAAGAGCCCGCCTCCTCGTTTACTTCTTTATGAAGCCCTTGCTCTCAGGTTTTAATTATGGCCAGTCGGTTTCCAGGATTTTTCACGGCCCTGGCTTGTTGGTGGAGGCTGGTTCCTTTTACGACAGGGTTTAGCTGGTGACTCCTGTGGCACTCAGGGACAGGGCTTAGCGCTGGAGCTGCAGTGTCAGGTTTACGGTGGGACTCAACGATCTTAAAGGTCTTTTCCAACTCCGCTGATTCCACGGGATGTTTCCAAAAGCCCCCTAATTTTCCCTGCACTGCATTTCTGTGGCCATAAGAAACAGGGCAGACAGAGAGCCCGTTGCAAAAGTAGCAACAAAGGTATTGTTCTAGAGAGTGCTGAAAATGAGCTTTTAAAATTAGAGAATCTGCTAAATTAGTGTAGCGAGACTTTAAATGGGTCGGACAAGTACTGCAAAGTTCAAATCCAACAAATATCTTTAATTTCTTGTTCACATCTTGGATATGCAGTTCTAGAACAGAAAGCCATGTAATTCTAGAGAGAAAAAATAGTGAAAGAAACAAGGTAGATGGGGTTCTGGAAAGAAACGTCTCCAATCTGAGCAAATAAAGTTTTAAAATTAAATGTGAGCTTGCTGTGACTATAGCTATGAGAAATCCATGGCTGCTCTGAAGCACAGAAGGAAGATATCTGACCTCAAGGGTGACAGTGGTACATCTGGGACTGTGCAGGTGCACACTGAGATTTGCGTTTGAAAAAATACAGCATATCTACAAAAACTGGGGGAAAGAATAAGTACAAGTATCAAAACAAGCAGAACAGGTACCAGAAAACAAGGCATGGAGCAATATCAGAACTACTTCCAGATTCTGTCAGCAGAGTGCATTGCAAAGCAAAATGTAAAATAAGACCCTTGGACCAGCAAACCGTTCTGGTCTCTATGTCCCGGGGGGGCCCTGCACGTTCAAACGGCCACTTCAGGGGCATCCCTGCAGAGGAACATCAGAACCATCGCCCACTACTGACACAGGGCAGCGCGAGGGGCACGGGATCCTGCCTGTCCTCCACCAGCAGAATTCCACCCCAGACAAACTCGGGGTCCAGCTCGTCCTCGCACAGACCACGCCCCAGGTGGAACTCACAGAAAGCTGCCTCCAAAAGCTGGTTCTGCCGTATTGTTCTTTAAATTACCACGAGTGCCAGCGCTGTGTCCTTGTCCAGTCGCACGCTGAATTCTGCCCACAGCAGGGGACAAGGAGAGGAGGCTACGAACAGCGGATGGAACGTCCTCTGCTGCTGAACGCGCGGGTGACAGGCATGGCAGCCATCGTCCCCGGATTCATCTCACCTTCTCGCTCTCCTCAGAGCTTGGAGACACCCTCCTTGCCTCGTGTGAAGGGTGCTTTCCTCCCTCGGGCGAGTGCCTCTGCAATGGTTCCTTTCCAGCCCCAGAATAAAGCCGAGTCGGACCCCACAGGGCAACACTCTGGTCTTGCCAATTAGTTGCTGTTGATTAAAATTCATTTGCCATCTCAATCCAAGCAAGGAGAAAATCTTCCATAAAAAAGAGTTACAAAACTACACAGAAAATATTTTTTTCTGATGCCTCCATTGAGACATAATTCAATGGAGAAGACCATGGAGCTGCATGCACGGAATAAAAAAACCACGTTTCCAGCCCCGAGGTCAGAGTTTGCTCTCAGACCACATCTCCATCCCGGGCACACGCACTCGCTCCCCCGGCAGCACCGCGTCTGAGCCCCTTTGCAGGAAGCCATCCATTTTCTACAGCCACCGTGCTGGCTGGGAACAAGTCCTTTGTACAGGATCTCAGAACCCCCACAATATTTGAAGAATCTTTTTTTAAAAGTTTTTGCCAGATTAGTATAAAAACACCAAGAGCAGCCACTTACATTTTTGCTGTGGCCAACAAAAGCGTAGCAACGGCTACCCCGTGTTTTACTGTTGCTTATCGAGAAATTCTGTAAAAAATTTAAAAATATGAAAATTGAAAAGGGGCTTTAAACTAATCCCAGTACAGTTCCCGAGACCATTCCTGGAGGTGGCTGAACACCTGCCTGCGCCGTCTCACACTCAGAGCAGCCGGAGCGCTGCGTGCTCTGACCTCCGATACAAACACAGGGAGGGAAATTACGGCAGAAAAGGAACAACTGGTGCTGTACTTGGGAATGTAACTCAGATAAAAACACACGAGGGCAAGTCAGGAAAATAGCAAATAACTTCATGGAGTGGTATGTATTCACTCTTCACCTGGTTTTCATAGATCTGTATCAGCAAACACATTTCACCCAACTTCCCAGTGTCTTCTCTATTAAAAAACAAACAACAAACCAAAACCAAACAGGTTTACTCATTCCGAAAGGAATGTTAACACCAACATAAACAAGCGTTATCTATTTTCTGTGAATTTCTTTGTATGAAATACACAGAATCCCGACACACAGAAACACCTGCCATGTACAACCGTTTCAGCAGTCGCAGGAGAAAGCTGTCTAACGCTTACCTTCGAATTTTACTCCTTTCAGTTACTGGAAACTCACTGAATAGATCATGTTCCTTCCAACCTCAAATGGAGCCACAGAAATAATGGTTTTTTACATAAACAGAATAACATAAATTACAAAAAATATTGATTTTGCTACCAAGAGCTTAAAAATAAAGACAATTCACTGGTATAAAATTTCAGGAATCAAATAAAAAAAAAAAAAAAAGAAGCTGTATTGAGTGGCCGCAGCACAATGAACCGATCCTACAAACACTCCCGGGAGCCATCCACCCCCATGTGCTGCCCTGCACAAGGTGCTTCAGCTGGAACTGGCTTTTCTTGTGCTTCCTCAGGTGCATTTGTATTTATTTTACAGCACAAGCAATTAGCAAACATTCCACTCTAATTAACGGTGGCTGCAGATCCTTTTCAAGGAAGCTGGCAAATCACCAGGGGTGTGAGGACAAGGCTTTGCTCATGGTTGATGCTGATCAGAGGCGGGTGTGCTCGTTCCTCCAGCTGTAACCCCTCCGAGCTTTGGGAGCTGGGGAGGGGGAGACACTGCAGAGCCCTGGGGCCAACACTCAAGTTTAAATTGTGCGTTCAAGTGATTTATATAAAAAAATTCAGTTCCTTTAACATGGTGCCCTACTAGAGCTTGACTCAGAGTGTGTTGCCTGCAGCAGAGTTTTGCAGAGATCCCGACACCGGCAGGAAACGCGGCGGCAGCAAACCCGCCACCGCCAGCAGCCGGGCGGTTCCGTTCCACAGCCGGCGAAGGAAACGTCCGACCCGCGAGGCTGCGCAGCTGCAGCGCTGCCGTTGGCTCTGGGCTGCAAAAGGGAGAAGCGAGTGGACCCCGGCGGTCGTCTGCTCCGCGAGGAAGATGGGAAGGGGGGGCTGTGGCTGCAAATCGAACACAGAGCTTTTATACAAGGAAATACCTTCCCAAATCCCGCAAACATTGCAAAGTGAGTCAATCACATGAACCACTGCAAAGCCTTTTCCTTAGGGAGCTTTGTCCCAGCGGAGGCACAGCAGGGCAGCACCCCGCAGCCCAGGTTTCTCTCCTCCAGCCACCCCCCGGAGGCTCCGGCAGCTCCCAGCTCCCAGCTCGGCCTTCGCTTGGTGCAGTTACCGACGCGCTTCCGCCCGGCTCCACCGGTGCCTCGTGTGCTGGAGCTGCCAGCGCGGGACGCGGGTGGTTTTAGCACCGTTCACCGCTGCTGAGGGGAACCGCACAAACCGCTCCGGAGCTGTTCCAGTCCCGCTGGGGACAGGGTTTGGGCTTCCAGCCTTGCAGAGCTGCTCTGGAGCAGGATTTCGCCCTGTGAGCGGTACTCTGAGCACAGCAGGACCTGAATTAATTTCAGTTTTTAGAATTGCGATGGAAATGCAACACAAAATCCTTTGCAGCTGTTTTTTCCCCTCATACTGCGTTTCACACGGCCTGGGAGAATCCAGCCAGAACAACTGCATTTCAGCAGGTGATAAAAATAATCCTCGTTAAATCACTGGAGAGATTCCTCCCGTGGCGGTGNGGGACGCGGGGAAGGGGCAGCGGGTCCGGCTCCCCTGGGCAGAAGGCAGCGGCTCGTTTTCTCCTGAACTGTAATTAAATGATGGGGGGCTGTCTTTCTTGCTTAGAGTTTGTCAGCCTTGTGTTTCCCGCCCACATCCCGTCCCTCCCGCGGGTTTCTCGCCGCGGTGCCGGGGCAGGGTCGATGGCAGGGTCGAGGGCAGGGTCGATGCCGGGCTGTGGGCACCGACTGCGTGCAGCCAGCAGGGCTCCAAGGGCACGAGAAAAGTAACGTCAGCCCCCCCCCGCCAAAGCCCTTCTTCACCCCGGGGACTGGCCTCACCGCAGTGATGCTCAGAGGGGTTCAGCGTTCACATGAGAACATTAACCCGATTCTCTTCCCTTGCAGTTGCTTTAGTAGTTACTGCAGAGATGAAGCATCGGCATCAGCCCAGAAGCATCTACCGTACACATTCCTCGCGAGTCCCTGTCAGCCCACACTTACGTGCAGCCAAGTGATGGATTTAAAAGGTTGCTGCTGGAATATGGTTCACAGCAGTCTACCACAGTGAATAAATTTCACGTTTACATATCCATTACAACAAACTATGTTGCGCTTCCGTTACTTCACGTTGGTTTACCATCTGGAGGCTAAACAAGCTGTGCAGTGAAAAAAATAATTCAGTTCTGCATTTACCAAAAGGTGCCGGTTCGTAGCAGGTAGTCTGCCCGCGCGGGACGGCCGCTGCTGCAGCTACAGGGGCTCAGCCGCCCCTCGCAGCCCCTCGCAGCCCCTCCGTCCCGCGATTTCAGGCAGCAGCATCGGGCCACAGCCCAGCCTGGGGACACGTTTGTGGAAACTCTTCCCCCTGCCCCAAGGACGGCACGCGGAGCAGACACAGAGCAGAGCGGCACCGCTCAGCGTGCAGCGTGTGTCGGGTTTGTTACGTGTCCAGAAACACCCCCAGGAACTGCTCTGAGCCTCCCACCAAGAAAAACCCGTGTGAACACCACTGACCATCCCCACTGCCCGTCCCCTCTGCCCGTCCCCACTGCCCGTCCCCACCGCCCGTCCCACCGCCCCATCAACACCGCCCGTCCCCACTTGCCCGTCCCCACCGCCCATCCCCACCGCCCCCCCCCCCTGCCCCTCCCCACTCCCCATCCCCTCTGCCCGTCCCCACTGCCCGTCCCCTCTGCCCATCAGCACCCTCACCAGCACCCGCAGTGCTCGGGGACACCCGCAGCCCCTCTCTCGCCCAGACCCCGGCTCTATGAGCAGCTTCACCTCGCCCCGTCCCACACACCCCTGTCTCCGTGATGCTGGTGCAACCTGCTCCCAGCCGGCTCCGTTAATTTTACGTCACTTACTCCATCCCCGTTTCTCCAGAAATCTGCTCTGAAGCTTCGCCCATCACCAACACCCCACTAAAGGGACCGGCAGCCGCCCAGCCGTGCCCCCACCCACATGTCCCACGCTCACACGGTCGCACCCCAGGTTAAAGGGTTCCTCAGACGTCCTCACCCCGAGACCCGCAGCTGCCCTGCCCCTTTCCCAGGTGTTCTGAGCAGTTGTTCCCTTCCAAAGCCCCGTTTCGGAGCACATCCTTAGAGCTCCTCAGCCTTCCCGTACAGCTCAGCGAAAGGAAACACCATCTCATGAGCAAACTGCCAACGCTGACACCTAAGACAAGAGACAGAGCGTTTTATGATCAAATTTATTTAATTAAATTTCATCGACTGTTTTACTGTAGGTCACACCAGAGACTGCCAAAGTAAACTAAACATCTTACATCCACTACAAGATTCTCTCAAATTTTCACAACTAGTCCAAAAACATGAAAGTTGTCGGGTCCCTTTCCCTCAGCTTGCGCTGTGACTCACGCCGACGGCAGCGGGACTCGTATTCCAGCCCTGAGGAGAGAACTGAGCCCTTGGGGTCCCGGGCGCGCAGCAGCCCTCCCGCTGCCAGCACCAAAAACCACGCGCGCGTGCGTGCGTCTCTGCGTATATTTACAAAACCGTCCTCCTGGGGGTCCAGAGGACAAATAACCATTTAACTGCTAATCCAGAAAGGAAAAAAGAAAAAAGAAAAATTTGCAGCACGGAGGGTGGGAGGGTGAAGTGACAGAGCGGAGATGTACAAACGCCCTCGGCGGCCGCGGGGACGCGCAGCAGACAGGCCACCGGCCAGGCGAGGCGGGGACAGACCCAGCCCAGCCTGGACACTCAGGAAAATATCGTCACTGACCGCAATGGAAATCGGATCACTCCTTGGGGGAGCAAGGCAGGTCCAAAATGATCCCAAAATACCTGGATGCACGTGAGAGTATGAGGATGGAAGCTTGGGCAAGGCTTGCACCACCGAGGATTCGGGGGATGCTGGGAGGAAACCAGGCATTAACAGAACTTTATTTAACGGGTGTTTTTAAAATAATTTGTTTCCGATCTAGCAAGCATTTTGATAATATACATCTACGATATGCTCTGAACATTTCCTTAAAAAATGCTGAAGACATTTTCCCTATTGGAGAGTTATCTAGAGGAGCTCTTCCCTTCCTGCCTTTTCCTTCATGTGTCTACTCCCAACAAATATCAGAGAAATAGTCAGATGCTACAATTTAAACTTTCATCATATCTGAAAGTATACATCTCTTTAAAACTGTATTTTCAACATGAAAAGAGCTAAAACCACAATTATATTCCATTGCGTAACGTGTGAAATCAAGGCCATTCGCATAGCTGCCAAAGTGAAACTCTGGAGAGCAGCGACTTCGTTAACAGGACGCATTGCGTCAGGGAAGGGCTATCGTCCCCCTCCACCGTCACTGCACGGCCTCACATGTACTTGAAATATTCTGCTAGTACTGTCAGTATCTTTGTCTAAAAAGCCAGTTTCTGGAAAATTTCAAGTTGTAATTATTTTATAAATCACAAGCCATTTTTCCTTAATCTTGCCAATTTTAATGAAGAAAAAACATTAGCATTTCAATGTACAAAAGTCCAATAAAACATGATTTCTTTTTTTTTTTAAATCGGTGAGTGGGTAAAGTTTGGGTTAAACTTATTCAACAGTAAAAGTCTTCCAATTTCCACTAATAGAAATGTTTTCAGATTTGACTAGAGGATAATGACAATCCAGAAATAAATAGCTATAAATACATTCATTGTTCCTATTCCAAAAATAATCACAGAGGGAAGACACAAAACTGAAATTAACTTATTTGAATCTGTTTCTTTACAACGTGATATGGGCAGGTTATAGCAGAGTGACTCAAGACAGGAAAAAAGCAAGTAGGGAATAAATTGGTCCAGTATTGACATTCATGAAACATACCAGTTAGCATAATTCTGCAGTTAATTCATCCTTTAAATGACACTACTCAGTTGATTTTTATTTGCTTCAGGTATACATAATGAAAGCAGTTTCCTTGGAATCTTTGCTGAGGACAGGTATAGTACCCTGGAGACACTGTAACAACCCCTTCAGTATGCATGTGCGTATATATAATTATATACAAATAATCATGCATCCACACACACATCGGCATATCAACACTGCATGTGACGGTCCGATCATCATCACTCATCGTTGGCAGCACTTGTTCCTCTGACTTGGCCTTGATTACGTAACTGCAGAGAAAGAAAACACACAACCAAGCGTGAACAGCGTCCTCAAACAGCAAGTTCCAAACACCCAGATTTATTAACCTCCAAGAAAAACGGGCAGGGCAGTGGAAACACCGCCAGGACTGAGCACATCACACCAAAGCAATGCAAGGCTTCTCAGGGAATCTGAATTCGGGCGCTGTCCCCGCGGGTGGACAGCAGCTCCGGTCTCTGAGGAGCCGCACACCCATGGGCAGGTTTCAGCCCGGCTTTGGCCGGGGTCCCGCCGCGGTGTCCGAGCGGTCACAGCGGGAACGCCGGCACCAGGGCGCTGGGCACAAGCAGGCTCGCAGCTCTCGGACAGCCCGGCTCCTGCAGTAACGGTTTTAACACCATTTAGTGTTTATCAATATCCGTGTGGATGTCAATAAAATAACATGCTTTGAAGACGCCAGTCCGCAGCCTCCCTGAGTTACACTAAAGCCCACGCATCACTTTGCTGCTGGGCGGGTAACAAAGCGACACCGACTCCCCCGGTTTGTGCCCCAAAGGCTCCGGGCAGGCTGCGGGGCTCAGTGCCGGCACCGCGATGACAGCAGCCACACGCTTTGGGGTTCTGCACTCGAGAAGCACAAAGACCCAGGTTATGTGGCCACCGCCTTGGGCATTCGGCCACGGGGCCGGGCACCCCCAGCCCGCTCCGGAGCACGTCTGCAGGGAAGGTCTCGTAGGGACCCCGGCCACCACGGGTCACCTCCAGCTGCTGATCACCTCGAGGTTATCAAACAGGAGGGGGGGAGGCCCAGGGGTGCTATCCGGACACACGTCCATTGAGAGGACTTCTGCCAGCAATTCCCATCCATCAGAACATTAACCACTTTCCTCCTTGTCCATCCAGCAGGTGACTTACACAGCTTGATTTGCCTCAGAACCTACAGAGAACTCCTCTAGACGTCAGCAGCCAAAGTGCCTCGAACGGAACCCTTCTTACGCATCTAAACGTAAAATAAAACCGTGAGCTACCACATAACGAACCTAGCGCGCTGTTGGTTAGTAAGAGAGAAGTAACGATCTACAGGACCAGGACCAGCCTCAGCTGCTGCCAGGGTTTTGCAGAGGGGGCACACAGCACGGCTGCTTGGTGAGGACGCCTGGGAACTGTACAGCAGCTGTAAACGATGCTTCGTAAACGTTTAACAGCCCATGAAGCTTCAGCAGGGAGCCACGCTGCTGGACACAGCCCCTGGGACATCTCCACCCCACAACGACGCGGGGCGGGTCGGTCCCGGTGCTGCGGCAGGGGCGGGCGCTTTTCTGCTCTGCCCCATCAGCTGATGGGTATCTAAGGAAGCAGAGGTGCTCCTCACCCCCAGGAGTCAGACACACAAACCACAAGCGAAAGCCTGCTCTAGTGGTTGGCAACCCTGCCCACAGCAGGGGGGTTGAAGCCAGGTGAGCTCTGAGGTCCTGTTCAACCCAGGCCGTGCTACGACTCTGACCAGGTGTTCGGAGATACCCCTGTGACAACAGCTGAGAAAAAACAGAACAGTTCAACAGCAGGTCCCCACTCCTCTTACATTTCACAATACACATGGAAAAGCTGTGTTAGTGCAGCTAATCAACACATTTCTCTGGTGAAAAACTGACCTTTTCAACACGTAATACACTTCCCACCGCTAATGTCTTACACAAGAAGCTATCTGAAATGAATTATTTGCATTGCTTTGCAAAACAAGAAAAATAGTCAATAAATATGTTTGATATTAAAGAACAAGGACAAATGTTAACCCATAAACATGCGATCCAGGTTTTGCTTAAGGTTAAGAACTAAAAAGCAGCAAATATTTTGCAAAAATATTAAAAAGTTACTTACCAGTGAGAAATGTGAAACAGAACTTTCTCTACAAGAAGACAAACATCCACAGTCCACAGAGACACAAAAGGGAAATTTTCTCATGCACACAGATGTGTCAAGTGCTGCTCACACCCTCCAGTAACTGCTTGTACGCGCTCCTCACACTGCCACTACCCCTCCTCAGAGAAATTAGATGAAGTCCATTTCATTCCAAATAAAGAACTACGGGTGTGCAAAAGAGAACCCTTCTGACAAAACCCAGTTACAGAGGAAAGCGGTCCCTGTTCCTCCTTCACACACACCTGGGAGTGGGTGGCTCTAGAAGCAGGTTCTGGCATAAGGCAGAATCAAAAGAGAAATCCAGGTGACCTGAGAGAACACCTGCCACAATCAAAAATATCCAAATGCCAATGAGAGAGCACGACGCCTGCCAGAGTGGAAAGGAATGATGTCCACTCCAAGCACAGTCGGGCAACCGCCGAAGCAGACAAACCCTTCATCTGATTTTAAAGAAAGCCTGGTTTTACCATTCCAGAACATCTATTAGTGAAGACAGACTTCTTCCAAATCCAGAAAACATCTGCACACAATGCACGATGGCTCCACACGGTTTGTAAAGTCCTGGCATGGAAAGCGTAACGAGCGGGGATGGAGGAGCTACAGTGGGTTTTGATGTTAAAAGAAAAGATGTGCTGGGCACAAACCCCAAAAGGCACTTCAGAACCACTGTCACTGTAGGTCTAAGGCACCAGGCAATCTGTTCGAAGACGGCTGAAATGAGTTAAACCATGCAAAAAAGCAAGTTCCAGCTGGAGACTCGGTGTGTCTTGAAAGAACCAAGACAACGGAAGGGAAGTGACAAGCTGAATGGGTTTGGGGCATAAAGCAAAATAGAAACAGAACTGCAAATCCAAAGATTGCAAAGAACTTAACACAACCCATCAGGATTTAAAATGAGAAAGGCTCACGCCAGAACTCTGGAAAGACGCTACAGATGAGGGATTCCTGCCTAGCCTGGGATGTTCCTCCACCTGCCCAAGGGAAGAGCAGAGAAAGTGCCCTGAGGGCGAGTTTCCTTCTAGACAGATCAGGCTGCATGTACGTGGTTCTCACAGCCACTGAAGCATGAAAACTGGCACTACCTCAAGCCTGTCAATTTTACTGACTTCCTTTTCACAATGAACATGCTCAGTGTTGGTGTGCTGATCGGGGTGCATGGAACAGCTGTCATGGGACAGAGAGAAGCTTGCTTGAAGACATGTTTGAAGAGGTTAAAGTAATCAGATCTAATGATGATTAGAAACAAAACAAAGCAAGACACGTGATGGAAAAGCAAGATGACAGCTCTGAATTCTAACTGACAAGCGGTAAAGAGGCACTGAATGGGACTCTGTGCAATGGGTATGGTACCGTAAATAAAGAGGCATTCAGGGCAGACATTCTGGATTCAGTGACATCAGAAATATTTACCTTCCAGCCACTTCCAGCTTGACACAGCACGCTATGCAGCAGCTGGAGGTGCGCGGGTCTGCAGGGAGAATCGCTGAAGGGGCTGTAACGCTCATCGGCAATTGCCCGAACACACACAGGGGATGGACACAGTGACACTTGTGTCAATTCCCAAACAGGCAGATAGCACACACAGCACAACCTTAAAAAAGCATTCTTACCGCTTCCAGCTCCTTTTGGGTTTCATCCTCCATTCTCCTAATGTCCTCCATAGTCAGATCAATCCACTTGTCAATCCAGCAGAACAGCTGGCGATGAAAGTTGGTAAATATCCTTTTTTCTTGCTTTAAGAAGATAAATAAACATTAGACAATAGGCGTACATTTTGCCAAAGACTGGTGAAGTGATTGCAGCTGTTCAATTTGAAAAGTTATGACCTTTAGAACCTTCAGCTGTTAGTTACAACCTGTAACTGTTTCATGCAGCTACAGGTTCAGCCCCCTCACATTCCTGGATCCAACTGAAAGTCATCTCATTTCTCAAATGCTTTCACATGGAAAAAACTGAACAAATTTCACTATCAAAAGAGATTTTAAGGAAGTTCAGCAATTCATATTACTTGAAAATGCTGAAGAATCCTTTTAAAATCTGCTCTGGCTCTAAGACAGCACTAGACAGAATAAACGTAGCATCACAACAACTAGTGTATTTAGCACGAGCTGCACAAAAATCTAACACAGAACTGTCGCAGGTTCTGCGTTCACTATCGGAAAACCAAGAGCAGTCAATCCCTAAAGCCAGAATGAAGCAAAAAGGGAAGTATTCCTGACTCCAAAGATGGCATGCCTGCAATTTGTACCAAACCAGCATCCCAGTAACACCCGACATACAACTTCAGAAGGTACAAAAACCTTGAGAGTATAAATACTCACGCTAAGGATTCCACAGCCCTTTCATTACCTGTGTTCTGAATCGATCGCAGTAAGAATATTTTTACTGTACCTCTTCTACTCAAATTGGTAGGTTTCACATTTCAAAATACCTGCCACCCCCCCAAAACCCCACTGTCTTATGTTGAAGAACTGCAGCTTGCCAGCTCAGTCCAGCTCTAGTGCCCTGGAATCTCGGCTTTTATAATGGCAACTCGGATGATGAAAGATGCATCAGGTAAACCACTCGATTTGCTAAATTACCAGTGTTGCTTCCAACTGCTCTGGTAAAAGTAATCACGTATAGACAACACAGAAATCTACTTTACTGCTACAACTCAGACTTCTGCATGTATCCAGTTACCCAGGTTGCCACCCAAAGTTCATGTCTTGTTCATCTGCTCCCAGAGTTTGCATTGCTCAAGCTGCTGACTGTCCTCAAATCAATGTTGGTCAAATCTAACACGCGGTTCTTGACAACCAGCAGACAAAGGCAACCTCCTCTGAAGAACCAGCTTCAGTTAAAGCAAGGTTAAAAAAAAAAAAGGTATCTTCAAATACCACAGAATCAGTCCTGGTTCTTCTGCTCAGCCTATTCCCTAACAGTGTGTTCAGTCTGAAATGTGCGATGGGCAGCTCCTTCCCCAAACACCACCACGCTGAAGAGTCTCCAACGCCTCCTCGCCCTCACTTGGTACTGTGGCGTCACATTTTCTGTGAGTGTTGTTTGAAGCTTTCCTCCATTGCTACCATATTTATTGAAATTCACGAACATTTGATGCAGTTATCTGTGTGTTCCGCTCGGAGCCCAGAGCCCTGGCTACCACAGCGACAGAGGTCTGGCACCGGCTGGCCCTGAGCAAACAGCGTGCCCCAGTGCCACGGGAACGTCACGTTCCGGCTAACTCCCCGCTACAGCACATTGTCTCTGGATCTGAGAGAACTGGCACGACGGTCCAGATTAAACACTCTGCCTACACCTAAGTCTACATTCTAGATATTTAGTCATACTTCACAAATATTTTACAATTCATGTTCTGACGATGCAACAATAACGAAACGAGACACAAACCTAAGTTGACAAAACACTAAAATTGCCAACTAAGTCCTAGTGCACCTATTCCACCTATTCCACCTGCGTTATTACTGGTTTTGCAAGCACTCAATACCAAAAACATCAAATGCTTTAGAACTGGCAGAAACGCAGCAGCAGTTACACAAGAAAACTAGAACATAAAATGCTCAAGAAACACCAGCACGTTTCATGCAACTTTCAACTTATTAGAAAAAAAAAATTGAAGAACTCCCTTCCTTGCAAGTGTTGCTGCTTACCAAATCTCTTGACTGCAAGCAACAGGAAGCTTCAGCGCTGTTTCTCCTCAAAACCCCACATCAGAGACCCGCCCTGCCTACCGCCTGCCCACCTCCGACCCACCCCCCGCAACAGCCCAGCAAGGGGGAAGCACTCACCTTTTGTATGAAGTTTTCAACTTTGTTCTGCAGTCCCCACCACTTAAATTTGATAGTCACTAACTTGTAAGCACACATTTTAGGACACTCTTCATCAGTTGCTAGCTCTTTCTGTTTATGGAAGGAATTTTAAATTTTTTAAAAATTTACTTCTGTCAAATTCATTCAGTATAATTATTAGAAGTTATCACTCTAAGTATTATGTCAGAATAATAAATTATAACATTAATATATAGTAAAATAAATTATTTTATTATAAATTATAATTTAGCCATTATTAGAATTATAATAATATTTAGAATTCTAAGTATTAGTAAAAGCTTAGCACCGTACTCTGGACACAGTGCACCCACGCGGCTGATGGCCGCGCAGCGCTAACGCCACGGCACCAGAGCTATGGAAGCAGAGGAGTGAACGGTCGGCACCGCGCAGATGTGCCCCTGGAACTGCAGCCTCGCCCCACAGTGGGACAAGAGACGCCTCAAGTCCCTGAATTCAGGCTGCTTCCATTTACGATCCCAGGCCAGCTGAGAACAAGTGCGGTACTCCGAGGAAACAGGGACTCTGCTCTGCCAGATGCCATGGTCAGTTACACAAATAAAAAAATATCATTCAGTGTCTGCCCTCTGTTTCTAGACTAACACTGCNTGATCCCAGGCCAGCTGAGAACGAGTGCGGTACTCCGAGGAAGCAGGGACTCTGCTCTGCTGGATGCCGTGGTCAGTTACACACACAAAAAAAAAAAAGATCATTCAAAGTCTGCCCTCTGTTTCCTCTGTTTCTAGACTAACACTGCTAGTGCTGGTCTCTAAGGAACCGTGAATGTTTTTTCTGCTGATAAAGGCTCCATAAGCTTTAACATCAGTTCTTAGTACCTTCCAGTTTGGCCCCAAAGGTCCTCTCTTCGTCTTAACCGACTGGAATAATGCAGGGTCTTCATCAGCTTTGTAGTCCTAGAACAGAAAAACCCCAGAGAGTCAGAAAAACCCCAGATTCTGTACTTCACTGTATTCAGCTTCTGTTCAAGCCCACCGAACTGGTTCTCCTGAGGGGCCTGGCGCAGGACAGGTGAGTTAGTCTGACCCGGGTGTGTTGAACACTCCATCACACCCGCTCACTCCCTATCAGCAGTGCTGCTCGTTACCCGTTCCTATCGCGATAGCACACCAGGGCTGCCTTCTAGGTCAGAATGTTCTTGTGCTGTCGCTGTGCGGCATAAGCACCATCCCACTGGTTTTGTAACTTCTGAGGGGAAGGGAAAGCAGTAATACAGAAACTCGCGTGTGAATGCTTTCCAAGCTGCACCTAGTTCTGCCCCTGAGAATGCGGAACAGAAAGAGAAGTGAGCTAATCTGAGAACTAGAAACTGCATCATCTCGATCCGCGAGACATCGCCAGGCTGAGCACAGAGGGCACGAGGCAGCGGTCCGCCTGTCACTGCTCCACCGCAGACATCGCTGCCTCCTGAGACACACACAGAGCGGAAAAAGCAAATATCAACAGAGCTGAGAGATGACAAACGCTTCCAACACACGGGTTTACTTCATTTCACTGATGAGGGGTATGAAAACGGTTATTAGATTAAGATGCTACTTTGGAAATTGGGACAGAAAAAAAAAAAGCCCTGTCTAGATGAAAGCCTAGATGGACAAGATAGCATTGTAGGAATTCTCAATACACAGACCCCACCAGCATGCAAGGAAGAGGACTGGCCGAGAGCCAAAGCACAAATAAACAACAGCTCTTTGCAGAGTTTAAGGAAAATATCTGTGCAGCAAGAGCTTAACTCCTGACATCAACAAGTCCTTCTTAGGAAGAAAAACAGGCAGCTATTGGAACATATTACAGCCAAAAAACTCTGAAGCCCTCTTGAAAGCCTGACAGGCAAAATATCATCGTGCAGCAGCAGAGCAATATAGAGTAGCTAAAAACCATTCCAAAGAAATACACAAATATAGTTTCACAGGCAGTTTCTGCTCAAAATCTCAACATATTATGCATGAATGCAACGAACTACTATAAAAAATTATTGAGAGACTGTGAACCGCATACAATAAAGTAATAACCACAACAAACCCAGAATCCGGGAGCTTCTTTGCAATTCTCAATCTCAATTATAAGAGCTGCTAAAGTAGGAACAGCACTCCTGACAGCTCATAGTTCACTCTATCAAGTAGAATAAAACTTGAAAGCACATATACAGGACAGAATGATTTTAAGAAAACTATTAGAACCTAACATAAAAAATGATACAAGTCTATGTCTTGGCTGCAAATTCATGAAAAACAGAGAGTGGCACAAACTAACCAGGCAGGCAGACATAATTTCTGGCTTTTCAAGTCAATTTTGCATTAATTTTTTAAAAAGAAGAACACACATACTGTCAGTGTTATTTAGCAGAAAGCACCCATGTAGTTGGCTGTGGAAGGAAACTCATACTAGCGCTCTTCTCCAGCACGATCCACAGCTCTGGGAGCACTCGTTCACAGCACAAGAGAAGATCAGAATCAGGTTGATCAAAGTGTGTCATATTCCCAAGTCTCGGAACTGAAACCACCACCAGCACTACTGTGCACCTAACGGATGTGCAAGAAAAGCGTTTGTGTACTTGGGTGGGATTATCTGGACAGCTTTCAGTAACAAGGGTCCACCAGCCACTCCCGTCCCCCACAGAGCCCCGCAGCTGCAGGACAGCTACCAGCTGAACCCTTCCCCGGAGTCACCTTTGAGAGAATGCCAAGGGTCAAGCGAAAAATACAATCAGCCTCGTTAAATTATCACAACCCTGCAGCGTGCGTCTGTGCTACGTACGAGAAGTTAAAGGTCTCGGTGACAGAGACTGTTTTGTAAGACAGACTGCTTATAAGCACCCAGGACAGCATGAAAAAAGCCTTAGTTAGGGGACAGAAAACAACGTAGGGAGGAAAACGCTAGCAAGCTAGAAATAAATTCCTCTTTATACGTACATGGGTTGTTCCACGGGATGTGCGGTTTAAGATGCACACTTAGAACAGCCACAGGCCCTACTGCAGGAATTCATCAAAACTGAAAACGTGTACAAGCTGTTCTATTTTCTAAACACTTCAACAGCTCTGAAACTAAAGTAACGGCCACACTGCAATGGGTTGGACAAGGTTCATTCACTGAACACGAGAATAAATCTTGAATACATGAAAACTTTCATCAGAATTGCAGGATCTGATAGATGTAGTTCCATTCTCTCAGTCACACATCCGAGATGGTGCACTTGGGTTGCTTTTCCAGGCAAAACTATGACTGAGAAAATAAACGTACAAATAAAACTTTCCTTTAGCACCACTGACTATTCCTCTTCCCTAAAAAAAATCAGCACACCAAAACCCCACCCAGACCCCTAGAATGAGAACTCCCAAACAGGCATTGGAACATTAAAAACCTGCCACACGAAGCACAGGGTTCCTGAAACCACCCGACACAGTGAGCTAGCGACTGCTCCAACATCACCAACTGAGACTAAGAAACCGTAGGAGAACCTCTGGACAGACAGAACACACGGAAAGCAGCTCGTGCTTTCAAAGGGAACATTTGCTTTCCAAAACCAGCAGCCTTCCCTGAAGGCTTTAAAGCAAGTCTGTGGATGAGGGAAATTTTGTTACTATCGTGTAGCTGAACTTCCAAAAAAAATTCCTCAAGTTCCATTACCTAAACTTCATAAAGAGAAAAGGAAAGTATAAATGGAAAATCTTTGTCATGGAGTCATAAGCAGTAAAGAGAGAGAAAAGGACGACCAGAAACTGCAAATTTTCGTAATAGAAGAGACTACAAGTGTGGGTCCCTGAGAATTTCTGCAAACTAATCCTTAACTGCCTAGGAAAGAGGGCAAACAAGTGGAGCGGAAAGGGTGTCAGCCTGCAGCAAAGTCAGAGTTACCACAGTTTGCATAAAAGTTCAAGCACAAAGTCAGTCTTTGTTTAATAAAGTCAGGACTTTGCAAAACTGCATTTCTAAGAGATGAAATGGAAATGAAAATCTGAATCACATGGTGAAAGTCAGTCCCAAGTGTTCCTGCACAATGACGGGCTGTACTGCGCGACTGGATTTATCTGCTGGGTAAAATCCACACCGCTCGAGCTTAGTCACCCTCAACACAAAGCACCAGCGGAATCAGGCGCGTGCTACATCCACATCCCCACAGCAGAGCGTTTACTTACTCCTGGTTCTACTTGAGTTCTATCTGCAATGTCAATGTGGACAACTTCAACACTCTTCCATGTGTTTGGATCTAAATTGTGCACCTGCAAAAAGAGAAAGCGGAATGATTTCCACGCTGCCATCTGACAAAGTGGTGCACCTTATGCAGGACATATGTGCATCATGGATTTTTTATGGACTTCATAAAGACAGTGTTCTCCAAACCTATCCTTTCTTCCTCTGCCTTTCTAAAAGCAAATAATCTCCACAGTTACAGTTTAATTCACTCATCAACCATTTTTAAACCAGCACAAAGCCTCGAGTTTTTGTGCATTCAGGAAACCTGGATTTAAGATTAAGCTGTGTTCTGCTGTCACATTTGTCAGAGCTAAGGAAATCGAGCTCTAACTAGAAACGTTACCCATTCATTAATCTACGAGAGCTTTTTAATCGAGGAAGAAGCTGCAGAAATTCCAAAGTGCGAATATGGCAGGTTTCGATGACCTGACTGCATTTAGTAGGTTCCCTAATCACAGGGCTGCCTTAACACGGACCAGACGAAGCGTGTGTGGAATGAAGGTATGTAAAGGTCTGGAGATGTAATCAGTGTCACACCTGTGGTCTCTTGGGCATACCTGAACTTGCAATTAGAGCAAGCAGAGCTGTCCAAGAAACACTCTCCTCTGCAGCACAGCCAGCACTACAGTTCGTCCAAGCACTGAACATACTCTGACCATGACTCCTTTGAGGATGGCTTATCAATACCTTTGTCACTATGGATAAAAAAAGGCTCCTGAAGAGACCTGTGAACTGAATCAACCATCTAAGGAGGAAAACGAGAATATTGCCAGCCTCGAAAATTTACAGAAGCAGCTTCAATACATAACTCCACAGAAGCACAGACAGATAAACTCCAGCAGCCTTGTGAAACCTGTCTTCAAACAAACTTGTCGGCCCAAGCAGTGCTAGCATGTCTAAGGCAAAACCACAAAATTAAAAAGAACTTCCTGAAAACCTTTTTAAACATTTAGGTGAGAAATAAGCATCTGCAATGACCTCAACATAGAAAAAAAAAAAAATTTTGTTCTTGTACCTCGCTAGGTGAGACAGCTTGACCACCTTAGAAGGATTTGAGTTTCTTGTTTTACCTTAATCAGTGGTAGGACTTTGACTTTATGCGGTAATTTTCCATCATTACCAGGTATAGAACACTTTATCTGGATGACTGTGTGTTGAAAATATTACTAATGCTAACATTACTAATAGTAAATATTACTAATACTAATGCCAACTCACGTTCTCTGATGTCCCCAAATCTGGTTTATGCCAGGTCTCAATTTTTATGAAGAAGTCATCTTTCATGTATTCATTCTGTAAGAATCAAAATCAAAAAGCATGA
Organism: Syrrhaptes paradoxus; assembly: GCA_013400615.1. Classification (NCBI taxonomy): domain Eukaryota; kingdom Metazoa; phylum Chordata; class Aves; order Pterocliformes; family Pteroclidae; genus Syrrhaptes; species Syrrhaptes paradoxus. The sequence goes on from VZTO01013921.1 coordinate 110,968, forward strand.
GTCTGATTACACCTCTCCGCCTGAAGTTTAGAGAAATGGCATTAAGCCAAGCCACCACTGAGCCTTGACTAGCAACACATTCTATTTACATTGTAAAAAACACCCCCCTTACCTACACACAGAAATAGGTACGATGAGATAACCAGTATCGAAATCTCAGGTATCAGCTACAGCAAAGTACTAAACTAGAACCAGTAACGTCTGAGAATCCAACTGTAACTTTGTGCATCCTTCTTCTCAACCCTGACATTCTTCACCTCTGTGTTCAAGCAATTTTCAAATTACTAATACCGCAGTTAAGACAAAACAAAAATACATTTGCACAAACTTTTTAATAAACGAGGCCATTCTGAGGTGGGGGTAACAGCTAATAAATGTTAGATGCTATTGTATGGCACAATTACAGTCCCACTAAACCCCATGTCTAAAGACTAGCACAGAACACTTTGAATTTCAGAAGAAAGCGTACACTAGCGTGCACACGTATCGCGATGAGTCAAGCTGAACAGTTCAAACTCATCTTACTCCCTATGCTGCATCCACCTAGTGACAAAATAAATCCAGTTTCCAGATAAAGCAATTTAACACTAAACTTACAAGCTTCCTTAAACATGCAACCAAAATATATACACGGGGGAATAAAGTCTTAATGATCTCCTTCCCATGCATCTTAAGTAAAAAACCAAGAAACCCCAAACCTCCCGCTATGTGATCCACCTAGATCTCAGTGAACCCATCTCCGCCAGGCAGGGTTTCAGACAGCTAGGGACGGGTTTTCTTGCATTGCTCTTCCCTCATTCAGCACAGAAACATCTGATCTGGCTTTTTATTTTTTTCTTTTTTAGCATTATGTCTTTCCAGGACAGACATTATGCAGCTGTACTGGTAAGCAAAGGCATAAAAGAAGATGGAAAAAATGAAAGCATTTCTCTGAAAAATTACAGTTCTTTCTAATTATAGCCACGCGCAGACAAATAAGGTAACAAGGAGCTCTACGCCAGGAACCCTGGCAAGGCAGATATAAAAGGCTGGAGCCAGCTGGCTGGAGTCAGAGTGAATTGTAGCAACAATAACCAATAAAATAGAATTAAAAAACCCAACATACGACTGATAAGAATTCAAATACTCACTGTCACAACTGGTCATGGGAAACGCACGCAATGGAAATGAAAAGGAAACACAAACTGTTATTAGATACAATCGCTTATAAAAGGTTTCACATAAAAGAAACATTCAAAATCAGTCTAACAGCACTTGTGTGCATCAAGCCAGCAGAGCTCAGCTAGCTCTAACCTTAGAAGCTCGCTCTAAGGTGCTTCAAACTATTCAACAGAAACACTAAAGAAACACAGAGCTCAGAACTCACACAATTACAAGTATTCAAATAAAGCAGTTACCTTATTCTAACAGACTATGAAGAATTAAATTATTTTCAAAGAGGCGGTGTTCTAGACCTCAAGAGTCGCGTCCCCAGCCTTTTCCTGGGGACACTGGACACCGAGGCTGTGCAGAAACCAGTGAACTGGTCCGTCAAGGCTGCTCCTCAGAAGCAGCTCTCCTTTCCAGAAGAGGAAATCTCACGAATGCAACATTCAAGTTTTAACTATTTTTTTCCACTTGATGGCACTCTCTTTTCTCCAAAACCATTTAAGACCATCCCCTGACCGAATACCGGCAGCAAACAGCAAACGGGAGACGTACTTGTTCTACAATAGGGATACGCGTTCCAAGCCTTCTCGTGGAACACCAGGGAGCCTTCTGGAGCAATCATCCTTACAAAACCAGGAACTTTACTGTGAAAAACAAACAGTGACAACATTCTTACAATTTTTGCCAGCTGAAATTCCTCATTGATTTCTTCCACTCCGATAAGAAGGGCACATTCTACCCAAGCACTCTAAAGGTTATGATGTACCAGTTATCCAGAGTTAAATACGCAGGAACTCCAACAATGATCACAACATTATTAAGAAAAAAAAAAGGGGAAGGTAAGGATAGGATAATTGAGAGTGAACTAGAAATACTTCTGGAAGCACTATGATCATGATGAAAACTCTGCTTTCTTTTCTCTTTGAGAACAGCAAAAACAACTGTTGAGGGAGAGCGCTGCCCGAGAGATCTCGCCTCCAAGCTCTCCAGCCGACCCACGGGCTCATCAGTACGCAAGGCTGTACCCCGGCTGGCCGGCAGCCTGGCCCCGGCCATTCAGCCATTCCAACCCGGCCTGGAGAGGAAAACCGCGGCCAACCGCAAACGTGTTCAGCTCCTCAACTTCTTAGATCTTTTTCCCAACTATACACATTTGGAATACTAATCCTCACAACCTGACAACACAGTACAAACCCTAACACCCCGGCTGCCTTCGGGGCACTGCAGCCTCTGGAGAAACATCGACTGTCCATCCAAGGTCAGACCCCATCGGGGTCAATTTTCCAAACAGCCCCGGCCTCACCCACCCTGCAGAGCACGTCACTTTGGAAAATATTCTTCACCGTACTCCTCCTCTCTCAGAACATTACCCTACCACACCCCAAGAACTTGTGTGATGCCTCTCAGAGTGTTTTTAAAGAGCGTTCAGGCAATAAGAACTCCTCCGTAACCACCAGATCACACAAAGCCATTGCTCCTTCTAATGCAATGACCGTCACCCTTTTCTCTATCCCGCTGTACCAACATTCCTGTCCTCTGGGCTATCCTTTGAAGCATCTCTGACACCACCCCATCATTTCGGCCATATACCAAGAATCCAAATTACTTCTACTTAAAGATGCATTTGCCTGTTCGCACATCAGACGTTTACACGGTTCTCCATTACTCCACCTCACACATTTAAAATCCAGAGCTTTTCACGTTTTCCCTCTCACCAGGGCACTCATGTACAATTCAGCAAATTGAAGAGAGGTACAAAACCGTAAGTACCTCGGGATGGTAAACAACGCAAGGCTGCCTGTACAACACCAAGGGACCATAATACGTATCAACATTTTCCTCACCTCTTTAAATGATAGATTTTGTGAGTATATTGTCCCTTCTCACCGTCCTTTTCATAAGGCTCATTTTTTAAGACTTGAATTCCTTCACCTCCTCCTGTTTCATTTTTGCTAGCTTCTGCCACAGAATAAAGTTGCCCAACTTGATACTGAAAAGAGAAGTAAAACTTCAATATTAAAGTTAGCCAAAACTCTGAACGCATTAAAAAATGTAGCTGTTTCCAGAGAAAATTTGGTAGTACAAACAAAATTATCAGAAAAGTAAAATACACAATATAAAAAATATTTAGTAAAATATGACAGTCTGGTGGCAAAACTGATCTGCAGCTCCTGAGCACCAGATCTATACTCAGCTTGTTTCACATTAATGTAACACTTCAGCATAACCAAATATGTTAGTCCTCAATTTTCTCATCCTAAAAGCAAAGTATATATGTTGTTCTTACTTGTACAAAAGAAATACCATTTTCAGTTTACAAGATTTTGAAATGACCCATTTCCAGCCCTCAGATTCACACCTTTAACCAACCAAACACCACCCTCACAGGACCCATACAGCACAAGCTGTAGCAGAAGGAAAGCGTGACGTTTTCCCTCACAAGTGTGTTTAGCCATCCTATCGTGCCGTTCATTCACACCCCTCTCGGTACCATTTCAACTGCTGGATTCAGGTCTCAGAAGAGGATTCCTACCTTCGCCAAGGCTGGAGTCACTCAACGCCT
>VZTO01013922.1:0-35223 GCA_013400615.1 Syrrhaptes paradoxus
AATTAATGTATTTTAGATAAAATTGAACTTTGATGCAAAAGGTGGAAAAGCACGCTTTAAAATTGGATAGAGAAGCTAAATCGCATGTTTTCAAAGCTGGTGCGTTTCCCCAGTTTTAGGTGCTGCCTCTGTTCTCTTCAGATTAATCCAGAATGCCTTTGGATGATTGAAAGCTGATTTTTTATTTATTAATTAAAGATTACTGTTTCGTGTATATTCTGGGTTTTGTTGATGCTATAAAATGACCCCCGGCCAACCATTTTTAAATTTGAAGAATAAAATAAATGTCATCGTTTTTAATGCAGGATGATAATAAGCACTTGAGTTTTTGTAGACGTGGTTGTCCATGAAGAAGACCCCGTTATTTTCAAGGTGGGATGACTTTTAATCAATACAATGACAATATTACCTCGTTTATTTTGTCCGATGGCAGTATTAAACATCAGATCAAGCTGTTTGTTATGTCAAAGGAGTGTGACGTATGGCAGGAAGAAAATCCGCTTGACGCCAGTTTTTCTGTATTTCATTGCTTTGACAGGCCATCATGATTGGAGATGATATCGTGAATGATGTCGGAGGTGCCCAGCGGTGCGGTATGAGAGCTCTGCAAGTGCGGACGGGGAAGTACAGGTCAGTGCAAACCCTACACCCTGCGCCCCAGGGGTACAATCAAGGAAAGAGGGGAAATAATTGTTGATAATGATTTTTGTGTTTACCTTTCTGCCAAATGACGCTGCACTCTAATTTACATACAACATGTTAATTTCTGAAGGAAAAGGACTCATGGTTTGGAACAAATGCACAAGACCAGATTTTTTTCGTGCCTTTTCCTGATCTTTTCCCGTTGGTGGCACAAATTTGCCGTCAGTGTACGCTTGCATTTGTTGTCTGAACAAACACCTCCTTGTGCAGCAGTTAGGCTTGGGTGGATGATGACATTTTTATTTGCAAAATGCAATTTGGGAAAACGCTGTGCGTATGAAAGTGGCAGGAAGGGGAAGACATACTGTCTTTGATCTTTTAAAGAAATATTTTCTGTTAAATTACTGCTGTAATTTTTTCATCACAGTGCATAGAATTGGTGTGTTTCTTGGGTTTTGCTTATTTTGTGGGTTTTTTTTGCTGCTGCGTGGAAGTGTTGTACGCTTGATATAAGACATGTCTGAAACTCCTCTCAGGGTTAAGATTTTCAAATTAGATTGTCAACTCTGTGGGTCATATCTCTCAGCTTTTTGAAGGACTCCATATGTCTGCTGTTTCCTCCAGACACGTATTCAGCACTGAGATGTCTGGAACACGAGAGCTGTTTCTACACTTAATGCTTGGATTCCATACTGCTCTAAATCTCCTCTTAACCATCTCCTTTTAACCATAACTGTACCTCTTTGTAGTAGGCATAGTTCAGCAACAGCATCTGCCATTTGGCATAATTTTTATTTTTACAGATTTTCTTGATTTTCAGATACTGAGGCTGTAAAAGAAGGATGGATGCTCTTTTTTGGGAGGAATCCAGAGTGAGAATGGTGCTTGCCATAGGCTATCTGAAAAGTTCTTTTGTTACTTTTCAAGTCAATCTGTTTCTCAATTTTTTTTTAAGTGATAAAATAATACCCAGTGCCTTCATTCTAATGGACCAGTAAGTGATGATTTCTGAGAAAAAAAGACAGATACGAGTGTATTGTAGTTAGGTATTTTTGTATTGTGTATATCGTACATCTCAAAATCAATTATCTAGCTGAATAAAGCTCAAAAAACCCCAAAGATTAAAAAAGTTGGTATATAGTTTGTGCTGTTGGGATTATTTGTCTGTAATCTGTGTAATCCCATTAATTTCCTAAAGGAGAAAATAAGGATTCAGTGTTTGATTTTACTCTGATATTAATGGGATCACTTTGTGAACCACATCTTAATGTCACACAGGTACGGGTGTCAGTGAAGGAGGTAATTCTGCACACGAGTAAATTAGACCTTTGCTGCTGGACAGATATCTTCTGTGACATTCTTTGCCCATCCTAAAACATGCCGCCGGTGATGCTGCACGCGAAATATTCAGGCAGCTGCCATAAACTGTAGAAATACACACACATATAAACATGTATAATCATATGCTGGAAAAACATTTTCTTGTTCTAAGTCTGAGTCATGTTTTCACAGCTGAAAGGAAGTCACCAGCTGGTTGAGATGGGGAAAAAAAGATTGTTTTCCACTGGTACGTTTCCTGTTTCAATGTGTGGTGGCTGTTACCTGACATCATGTACTGGTTTATGGCAATGAAATACAGATAAGTGTCTCTCTAAATGGAGTTGGTCTTGTTCTAAGCGATGGTGACTAAAATGAAATAGCTCTTGTTTGCCAAGAGGGGTCAGAGATGTAAATATTTTTAAGAATGACTGATTTAGTGTACGTGGAAAATCAGAACACACAGGGAATATTGAGAGAGACAGAAAAAACAAAGAGAATGAAAGCCGATGGGCAAGATAATTCTGTTTTCTGTTATTTTTAATTTATTTCATGGCAGGTTTACTTTAAAGTAAATCAATAGAAGATTATGCACAGGTCCTTTCTTTCACTTGGGTGGTAGTTCTTGCTGACACAGAGCTGTGTGCTACACCCAAGTACCTCTGGATGGCACCGGTAGCACATGAACCGCAGCTTGGGGACCTTCCCAGAAAGCTGAGGCTGTTTTTGCAAAAGAAGCGCAGAGCCCAAAGGCGTCAGGGTTTTGGTGTGGACTCTGAGCGTTGGTGCAGTAGGATTTCCACAGATTTCAGTTCTGGGAGTCTTGCAGCTCAGGACATGGGTGCTCGCCCCATTGAGTTGTCTCTGTGTTTCTACATCCATGAGTAGTTTGTTTCCATTTTCACCACAACTGTGGTGCCTCACTTCAGCAAAATGGATGCAGAGCTGATTTGAGGATAAAATAAATAACAACAGAGGAACTGTCCTGAGGAGTTGCTGCTGGGTACGTGGAAATGACATTATTTGCACAAGTTATCCCAGTGAAGACGTTCTGCGTTGTCGTTCTGTAAGTCCAAGGGATTCTGTTGTACCCCTCCCTCCTCACCTAAGTGCTGTCCCTGACTGGCAGACATTGTCATCATAGGTGCCCAAGTGTGTATCATGGCAGCTCTCATTATTTCAGGGGTTAGGGCCATTCACATGAACATCTTTGAGTTCTGCTGCCCACCAAGTGCCACCAAGGGTAACGTGAGTAACGCGGTAACATCTTACTTGCTTTAATAAGCTAGAAGGAAAAAATCCCCTTTGGCCCTGAAAGCCTTTTACGGAAAGAATTGGTTGCTCAGTGACAGTGGTGACAGATGCCAGCTCCCCGCTGAGCTGAGGAACTGGTTTTATGGACACGGGGTGGGGCGGTTGGCTCGGCAGGCAAGTCGAGGTTCAGAGGAGAAGCTGAAGGGGTGTGCGTGGAGCCCGGGGGCTGCCTTCCTCCCTGGGCTTTGCAAGGTCTTCTTCAGTGTTGGCTGCTCCCAGGGTGACATTCAAAGTGTGGATTAAGCTCCTGCAAAAACGTTCAGTTTTACACCACTTTGCGTGCAAGTCCTGAAAATTAGATTTAATAAAATTTGTGCAGCCGATCCCCTTTGCATGTTCCCCATTTCTGCATCTGTTCTTCTCTTCTCTAAAGCACTTCATCTTCCAGCAGGATTTAATCTCAAGTGTTGAACTCTTTCTCAGTAGCCAAATCAGGCATAGCATAGATCAGTCCATGAAATGTAATAAATCCTAGCTGTAACGTGGAATAAAATCTCTGTTGGTGCAAGTCAGGGCAATAAGGGAAATGTGTAGGGTTAAGATGGTGTTCTGAGTTGATCTCAGCCAGCATGGTTCTCCAACATGGGGTGAGTGGTTGGGTTGGCCAAATGTAGCCTTTCTTTGGTGTAAAATCCAAATGCAAAGGGTCAGTCTGGTCTGCAGAACAGATCAGGTCATTGCTGCAGACTCTTGTGTACCGAGAGAAGCTGGTGTTAGGTTTTTCAGCATTGGGAAATCCGATGCTAATGACGAAGTTTCTGTGCACACCTGTGTGGAGGTCCTTGGTAGCCAACACCTTTCCCGTCTAGGGAAGAAGGTGTACTTGTCTTCCCTCACATGGTATGTGCTCATTCCACTTGCAACTAATTGGCCTTGACATCAAACCAATAATTTCCACAATAACTATTGATTCTGCAATGCTGCGTAATATCCTCCTTCTTCTTTGTAGTGTGCAAGTTAGAGCAGGGAGAAATTACTTTGAGGCTTTTCCAAGCTGTCTCCCCATAAATTCAGCAACAGCTTTCAGGTGTGTCGGTGCATCAAATTGCAAGTGGTTCTTGGCAGGGTGGGAGAATTACTTACCCCTTTCTCCTTGTTGTTATTTACAGGTCTTGATTTGTAAGTAAAGAACTTTCCATTGCTGGTGTGCGGCGGTACCCGGGAATATTCGTAGCAGTGGTACCCACTGCCCCTGCTCACCTGTGGGCTCTGAAATATTTTCAGGGTCTGGAAGTATGGATTCATCCCCTCTCAGGGCCCATGTGAAGTTTTCTTTGTTTGATTAGGGATTTATCTCGTGGCCATGGCTGATACCGCAGCATCCCTGAGCTCCCTCGTTACAGACATAAAGGATACCCGAGGGATGGAGAATAAAAGGACAGGGGCCCATGGGCGCTGCCATCTCTCTCCAGCTCTGCCACTGTTCTCCAGGAGAACTAGGTCACGTTGCTTCGTGTTCCTGTTCTTCAGTTTCCCCATGTTATAATTATCCTTTGAGAATAATTATCCTGACTTTCTTAAGAAAGTGGCTTGTGATCCGTTCCTCTTATCTGATGGAAGAAAACATGCAGAATTTGTACAGATGTGTAGGAAATCAGCTTCCTAGGAGAAAAATCTAGATGTGATCAAGACAAAAGTTGTGATGGAGGAAAGGTCTTTTAGGCTGCCGTTGTCAACTGATTAGGGACTGAGAAAAACAGAGTGGGTCGTTACAACAACCTCCTAAATGAAGCTATAAAATTATTCTTAAAAAAAAAAGTATTTCCACCCGTAGATAAATTCACAGCTGTCACTGTAATAGTAAATGAAAGCTCATGACACTTTTTGCAAAGAAACAGTCACATCTTGGTGTTCTGCAGAGAAGCAGCATCCCTCCACCCTTGTTTTCCTGCTCGCTGCAGTACTAACCGCAGCCAAGATGAACAATTTTATGAGTTTGTTCACATTTCCTGGGTCCTGATGGAGCATACCAGAAGTGCGTAATGAGAACCAAGAGACAGAGGCACTCCCTGTGTGCCGAAACAGAACCAGAGGCATTTTGATGGCCTCACAGTCCTGATAATTAAGCCTGTTTCAAGTATTAGATGGAAAGACTTCCACTGTCTATTTACACTGTAAAAACTTTGATTATCATTCATGTTAGTTAATGTCTTAATGTTTATTAAAATCTAGTGTCGGCAAGTTGTTTTTCATTTTGGTGTGATCGCTGATTGCAGGCAATCCTAAGGCATAGTCTCACCATTTATTGCACGTTCAGATCGCAGTTTGCTTTGTCCACGAGGATCTTCACATGTGTTTATCAATTTCTTGACCGCAATTTGGTGACTGTAATCCTTGAATCATCTTTGCAGAGGCAGTTCAGGGTAAATACTGCAGTGCCTTAGCGTACACATACTCATCTGATAGCAGCCTTAAATTTTTACAGTATGTTCAAATGTCCAAACACAGAAATTATAGTTGTAGATGTAAGTTCTTGCTGCTGTGACGGGGTGTTATAGTCCAACCAGCCACTTTTCAGCGTAGGGCATGGCCAATCGCAACGCAAAATAACAAATTGCATTGGAAATACATTATTGTTAAACTACAAGTTGGAAGCAGAAGATTTTACCCTTTGACTCTAAAGAAATCATCTTTTGTGTGTCTTGACTATTTCTGTTTCCTTAACTGAACATAGCCAAATGTTTACTTACCAGTAAAGTTACTATTTGATATTAGAAATACCAGTTGGACTAGGTGATTATTGTAGGTCCCTTTCAACTCTTTTATTTTTTCTTTTCTTTTTTTCTTCTTCCCTTCCCTTCCCTTCCCTTCCCTTCCCTTCCCTTCCCTTCATGCAGATTATACCTGAGCTAAAACACACCTGAAAGGAGCAAGGGTGAATAGAGAGTTCTGCTACCTTGTAACTAATGTGTAAATTTAATTATCTTCAGACTAAAAAAGACATGGGAGTTTTGAGGTTTTATTTTTTATTAGCAGGGTAATTTATTCATTGGTAAACCTCAGGGAGGCAGAGTGTGCTGAGGACGTAGCCATGCCAGGTGCTGTATATATGCTCATGTGCTGTTCTGGAAAAATGAGTGTGAATATCAGAAAAGAGATCAGTCTGTGATGAGAGTAGGGGCAAGGGTAAATAAGGGAGAAATGTGTCAGGTCAGTGAGAAAAAGCAATATAACACAGCAGTCTCGACAGTCCTGCTCTCTACCTGTCTAACGACTGACTTTTCCTTAGCAGTCCTGCTCTAATCAGCTGTCACATCTCAAACCCGTAGGAAAGGAAGCGATTTGCATTTTGCAGATCAAGCTGGTAGTGACCACATCAGTCTGAGCTGCAGTTTTGCTTCCCCTCTTGCTTCACATCCCCGCAAAGCGTGCAGCAGCCGAGGCATCTGAAAGAGGAGGTGGTGGTACCAGTGCCAGCTACTACAAACAAGAGGCAGTGAGGCGGCACGGCGCTCATCAAACCGGGACATGTGGGACTAAACCACTTCCAGACCCTTCTCTGAAAAGCATCCGAACTTAATGGCCATTTTGTTTTTCTTCTCTTTTACTCTGGTGCCTCGGTGTCTCGGTAGCACATGCCAGCGTGGGCTGGCAGCCTTCCTCCGCCTGACACGGCCGTACACACTGTGCGTCTGCGTGAGTAACGCCAGAGCCCTTGGCAGGGGCTTCTCCAACGCGTTTGTATTCCTGTTCCCCCCTGCGGATAATTCATGAGCTGGGGCGGTGGTGGCACAACTGCCTGAAAGGAGGCAGCCCAGGGGCTTTCCAGGGTTTCCACGGAGCGTGTTCGTCTCCTGCGCAGCACCCGCTGTCACTGCAGGCACCCACAGCCTCCCAAAGAGCTCCCTGTCCCAGGGGACCCACTGGCTCCCAGTTGGGACAGACCCACCTCTAGCTCCTGCGAGACCCCCAGCCTCCCTCCCTGGTACGAGCCCGAGCGGTACAGTCTATGAGATGGGGCAGGGAGCGCTTATTTTTATCTTTAGGGACTTTTTCTCTGTGCCAGNTTTTTTTTTTTTTTTTTAAACGCAGGTTCCTCTTCTCTGCATCCTTTTTTTCCCTGTAGTTAAATATCATCCCGGCTCGCTTGGTGCGTGGAGTCCTCTCTGTGAGCAACTCGAGGACCGCAGCAGGAGGGGAGACCGCTATGATTGATAAAACCAGAGCATTGTTTTCAAAGGGAGAGAGGGAAGCAAACAAGAGAGAGGCAGGCCAAGTCAGCTGCTGATGTAACTGGCTCGGAGCAAATGGTTCGGTATCTGAAATTTAATCTTCTGGCTCTTGTTCACGCTGTAAACATGCTCAGGAGCCACGGTGCTGGAGCAGTACCTTGTGCTGGCACCCTGCAAGCACCAAAAAGCCGTGGATGCTGGAGGGTCACCTCCATGCTTATTTTGTGACATTCTTTTTTTCCTCTAAGAGTGGGTTTAACCAACATACCCGGAGTGGCTGGCTTGTCCCTGCCATGTTTTCTGCTCTTGAGATGCAGAGTAGGGCTCTGTGTTTGTATCACTCTCTGCTCGGGCACGCAGCCGTGCAGTTGTAGGGTGAGCTGGGTGCTCAGAGGTGGGGTGTGCCTGGAAGACCACCAGCCATCGTGGCTGGTCCCAGAGCCCTGCTGGGGGCTCTGCTGCAGGCATGTGGCTTTTCTAGCAACTGTGGAGGTGACGGAGGTGGGTTTTTGTTGAGGTGCATGGGAGTGGGGCTGCCAGCCCGCTCAGACCGAGGGAGCAGCCCCAAGACATGGGGGCTGCTGCCCCTCCAGTTGTTTCTGCTGGGCTGGGGCTGGCGGCTGGTTTTCGTCCGTGTCAGGAGGCACGATGTGACTTGCCTGGAGTTAAAAATAAAGCACCCAGCAGTGCCAGCTTTCGATCTTCTGCAAGGACTGGTAAGCTCCGATGGCTCCATACGTGAGTGCTCATGTACCGCTGCAGGAGTAAGAGCATAACGTGAGAAAAGGGGTTTGGGTGAAGAGCCGTGCTCCCCCGCCAGCCCCGGGCAGGGCTCTCCGCTGGGGATGAGGACAGCTTGCAGCTGGCCCTGGGACGTGACTCATGTTCACACTTTGCCCTGAAACGATGATGATTCTCGTCTGTGGTTTTCAGTCATTGTCAACAGCGTCTACGGTTACACCTCAGCCCTATGCGCTCGCAGGTTACCGAAAAATGAGCTCATTCAACACGTGGGGCTGGTGCTGTTGCATGGGGTCTGCGTCCTCCCTAAAAACAACGATGGGCCTCGGGGCCATGGGGAGCAGGGCTGGGGAGCTCTCACTCTTTATTTTGCCACTATTATTTCACTCTGCAGTGCCAGATCAAATTCAACCCCTGGTTTTGGATTTACAGTTGCATTAGGTGGATGGGAAGGAGGCTGAAGTGGTTTTCATCTTGGCGTGAGCTGCCGGAGCACCGTGCTGAGCAAAGCAGCTGCCGCCTGCCTTTAATAGGGGCTCCTGTGCTGCAGAGCCCCTTCACCTGCCACAAAGCCGAGCTTTGTTCCAACTCTGGGCAGGAGTTTGTACTTGAATAACATGAACTGTTCAGCTCGGCTGTTGGCTGCGTGACACTGAAATCAGACCTAAAAATAGGAGGATGTCTGACCCTGAAGTGAAGGATTTTCACTTGTAACCCAGCCTGGCGCCTGCCCAGGGTGACATCATCTGGAGGGGAAGTTGGAAAAGCTTCCAAATTTGTTGCTTTCTGTGCAGAAGTGCTAACCGTGTGTGTCAATGGATGATCAGACAGCACGTTTTCTGTGGCTGTGAATTAGGCGAAAGAGGGAATGGGGAAGAAAAAACCTGAAGATGGAGGAGAAGGATTGGAGCCACAGTCAGAAAAGGATTTTGGGAGCGTTGTCTGTGTACAACTCGAGATTATATGAGCAAAAAAAGGTCCCGTTCAGGCAGAGCCTGTTCTGTAAATGTGACAGTTTTGTTTCCTTTCAGGTGTGCTAAAAGGTATTGAGCTACAATCGAGGTTCTGACCGTGATATCAGTCACGGTTGTGGTTTGAGGCTGCGTGAATTAGACTGCCAGTGCATGGATGCTGCTCATGGTGGCTATGGAAGTGTCAGAGATGGCCAGGTACCGAATGACCTCCCCTGGTTTCAGCTCTCTGATCCTTGAAAGCAGTTTTGTCTAGGCTAACCTTCAGGGGTTTGATCAAAATCTGTGCTCAGGTAGCATGGATGACCTTGCTGTTGTTGTAAATCCAAATTGCTTGAACCAAGTTCCTTATATTTCTGTGCTAAGCTGCTTTGTCTTCTTTAAAAACAATAGCGTATAAAAAATGTGGTAGGCAGTTTTCCTCTGAAACTTGACATTTTTTTCCCTCTGGATGCTGCCAGGCGACTCCTGTGCTTATCCTCTAGCGAGGACACCTTTACCTCGGTGTTGATGAGCGCACGCTAGAATTCATCGCTCTTCTCAGATGGTGAGAGCTAAGTGTGATATTTAAACAGGGTGTCTCCATTATCTATTTTCCTTCTGCCTTTTAAATTCTCATTACTTATTTATAATGCTGTTATAGCAAAGGTGCCTAGAGCACAACCGTGGGCAGAGTTTGGTCTCCAAGTCCCAAATAAAGCTGAAAAAACTGCTGTTGCTGTGTAAACACTATGTCAAGAGCTGATTTCATGCATACTGCTGGGCATTTTGAACCAACAATGATCATGAAAAGAGGGGAAGAGTTTCACCGTATCAGTGTCTAATATCAAACCGATGGATTTGATCAGAGACCGAGAAGAGTGTTCAGGCACGCCAGCCCTTCTTGGGGTTCTCATGTTCTTAGATCATCACAGTGGCGAAACCCTTCCTGCAGACAAGCTGCTTTTCACTTCATCAGCCTTTGGGGAGGATTTGGCTGACTGAGCATGAGGATATTTTTGGCTGTGTGCTGAGAAATGGCCAGGCTGCTGTTCCAAAGGTGTTTCGTTGGCATCGACTGAGCCCATGGAAGGCAGATGATAACCCAGGCAGGGTCAGGAATTGACTTAATTTTATATATATGTAAAAAAATTAATCTACTTAACCCCTATTAGGTTAAATATGTGACTTGGACAGTTTTTCCTTGTTTTACCCATTTTTTAATGTGAAAGCTCGAATCCTTTCTGACTGCAACATAAACCTCTATTTGCATCTAGACGGTGAAACTTCTTAGCTTTTGATCCCTGATACTTAAGTACAGCCTAACTGGAGTAACCGTGTGAAAGGCAGGAACCTGAACCGAAACAGCTGGAATAAATCTCGTGTACGCCAGCGGTGAGTGCCAGTCTCGCCGTAGGTCAGCTGCTCCGTTACAGATCCGTCGTTTCACAGGGCACTGATGGAGCTGCCAGAAATGAAAGCGGGGCACACGCTAGAAGAGCCGGATTTTTATTCTTGTAGATGGAGCTCTTTGTTTTTCCTTGCTGGTTGAGATGTTCTAGCAAACACTCAATTTCCTTGTCATCTTTAAAGTCTGTAGAGAGGTGGGGAGTTGGCTTTTACCAAAGCGAATGGACTTGTGCTTTGAAAAGTCCCTTCCTGCAGTTTTGGGCATGACTGATCACCCTGTTCTCAACAGCCCCTGAGCTTTGTGGTACAGTAGTTTTGTACAAAGCTGTATTTTTAGGTACGGAAGTTTTTAAAGCTGTGTCTCTTTGAAAACACGTCCCTAGAAAGTCATCCTGTAGTTTCACACAGTGTTGGAGATGGGCGCGGAGGACTTACTCGGGAAGAGGGAGCGGGCATAGCACAAGTTGTCAAATAATATTCAGGTAAAAAAATATTACATGTTAAAAGACCATTACAGCATGAATTCAACCGTATTGTGCATTTGCTCTGAGGAGCAGTCCTTAGAGAAACGCTCACATCCCCTTCCCCACGCCAAATCCTCATCTCCCCATCGCACAGAGTGGACACAGCCTTGAGGATTCTGGGACTTAAAGAACAACTTTTTCCCCATCGCCAGTCACTGGTTTCCATGTGGGTTTTTCTACTGTCTTTTTAGCAGCTAAATACAAACTTTAGTGCCCTTATTTTTGGACCGGAGCTTTGAGATCCTGCCTTGACTGTGGATGCAGGGATAAGAGGTTGAAACTATCACTAGCCAAAGGGTAAGTTGCTTGCATGCTTAGTTTGGAAGTACTTGAGCATTACATGCAAACATATGTTGGAAATGCCGCTCGCGGCCACCGCGGGGACATTGGTGTGGGCTCAGCCCTGCTGCAGATGGGCTCTAGCTGGCCCTGGGAAAATCAGTGCCCTGAGAAAAGCCTGGGCATCACGGAGGAACAGTGGCTGGGCAGAGGGAGAATATACTCCTCTGCAGGGTGGCACTGACCTTTTTCATCTCAAAAGCATCTCTGTCTCCCTTCATCAGGTGATGGAGGAGCCGGTCTCCTTTGGGCTGGCTCACACGGGCTCTGCTGAGGTTGCTCTTCCCTCTGTCCTGGCTCCTGGTAGTGGAGAGAAAAGACAGGTTTTGGCTGAAGACTCTGAGACCAACTCCTATTCCTCCAAAGTGGGTATAAAGACCAAAAAAAACCAAACCTGTCTCCATTTAAATCAGTGGCTTTTTCCAGGAGCTGGCAGGCATGCTGCTGTGCCAGTGATTTGTGCAATTATCATCTTTCGTGTTTGTCTGGTGGGGTTTTTTCTTACCATGCTCATTTGCGGGACGTTGCTCAGGGAAGATCACCCATGTGCAATGCAGAATTTTAAGTTTAGGAATAAGGGGCTGGGTTCTTACCTGCTGTAAGGAATGGAGTAAGTCGGTGGAGCTCTGCTGATTTACACCTGCTGGTGCTCTGGCCCACTGGGTGCCTGGAAATAGCAAGTGTAAAAGCAAAAAAAAAAAAAAGGTTTCTCCATCCATCTGGAACACATTGTGTACATCAGGGGAAGGAGAGGCGTGAGAGCGAACGCTTCATTTCTCAGTGTACGAGCTATTGAAAAGACTGGGTGTAGCTGAGATCATTATAACCAAGGTTAGTCTTCTTGGAATGGAAAAGTAACGACAATCCTAATTTTACCAAATCCTCTGAAATTTACTGTCTTATTTATTTAACACCCCAGACCCCTTCCTGCGGCAGAGCATCGGCTAGATTTATAGAGGTGCTGTTTAGTAATCGAAATACTTGGGAGTTCATCCTGTGGGCTGCTCTGGTTATTTTCACCGTCACCGCTTGGAGGCCGTGGGAACCGGGAATGCAGATGGGAGCTCAGGGAGAGAGACAGCCCAAAAATCAGCCGGAGTCAGTCCAAACACTCTCCTTCCAGGCAAAAAGTCCTTGGCATTTGTAGGCAGCTTTAGCTTTTGGTGCAGTTGGGAAGGGAACAAAGCTCTTTCCGTCCCCTCTTCAGGAGCTGCCTGTTTTTATTTTTTCTAGCATATCTGTGTTGTTTTTTTTCCTCCATCTAAGGAGGGGCAATAGATATTCAGAAATTCCCTGTGCAAGGAAAGGTCACGGCAGCAAGTCCGTGTTTGAATTGGAGAGCTGACCGCAGTTTCTCTGTGACAAGCCGTGGATGTCACCTGTCCGTCCTAGAGCCTTATCGGAACTGAAAACCTCTGCCTGAAGCTGAAAAGAAGGAAAATCCCTTTGGGACAATACAGGGTTTTGTTAAAAAAGAGAAGAGGTTATCCAGAATCCGTGAAAAACGAAGGCAAAGCTGCTGACCTGGAAGCCGGTTTGCTACCATCATTTAATATTAGAGGAAAATGCCTGGACTGAGGTTTAATAATTGTTGCTGGTCTTTTTGTAGCAAGTTCATAATTGCTAGGCCTGTCTGCATTTGTGGGTATGTGAGCTGTGCTGCCTTTTTGGCTGAATATTTATTCTTTTCTTACCACAGAAGTAACTGTTTTTTTCCAGTCCAGCATGCCTTGCAGGAGTTGAAATGCATAACCTTGATTTCTCATTCGACTCTAAAGCACCGTGGGATTTTTGAGTTGTTATAAGCACACACAAACCCTCCCCCCCCCCAAACAACAAACCCTGAAAGATGAAAATAATGATCCGTAGAAGACAGAAGGAAAATTTCCTTTGACTCCTTCCGAGTCAGGGTTTTATGCCAAGGGGTTCGGTAGTGCTGTAAGCCTTTGCGTTTCGAGACACAAGCCAAATTCTCACTAATAAAATTTAAAAGGCAATTTTCCTTCAGGGCACAAATTCTCATAGAAAATCTCCTACATTTTTCTTAAACCGCTGTCAGAAACTGGCTACGGTTGAAAGTAATGCTGCCTGTCTGAACCGGCGTGGAGGCTCTTGCGTGCTGCACGTCCCTATAGGAACACCCAGGAGAGGTGCGTTGTCACCGGTACTGAAAATGGTCTTGCAAATCCCACATGTATCACTTTCTTCCTTTTTTTTTTTTTTAATAACTTTTAAAGCATTGCACACCCCAATCACACCCCATCGTTTCATCCAGCCAGATGCTTCCTGGATCGAAAGGAGCGACTGGATCTGCTGGGAATGGATAAACAGCTTTGCAGCTCCCAGTTCCTACAGCTCAGCTTCCCGGTGTCGTCCCAGCCGCTGTCCCTGCCTGGCTGGGGTCCTCCTACCCTCCTTCCCAGATCATCTGCTGCACAGGTTGATGTTGCTGAGCAGGGACCTCCTTGCTGGTGATGGCTGAGCTGTTCCTGCGCAGTCCCCTTCGGATGGCATCCCGCAGGCATCCCTTCCCAGGAAAATCCAGGTGCTTTGAGCAGGATGCTGTAACCCCGCAGTCCCTCCGTTACGAGCTGTCCTGACTCCTGACTTTGAGGAATAAGACTGTGTTGCAAGCTTGAGGGAGAGGTGTAGGGAGAGGTTTGGGGGACAAGCAAACTAAACCATCACCGGTCTCTGAAGATGGAGAGGGGTCTGGGGCTGAAAGCAGAGCACAAACTGCATCCGTATTCGGTGCTGTCTCGACCAGTTAGCAAACTCACTTGATCCCAGGTGGCCATCATCTGGAAAGTGGCTGATGGCCAAGTGAATCCAGGAGCTGCTATCTTTATAGGAAACTCCTAGAAGGTTGACTGGGCAGTAAAACAAGTGTTCTCTAGCAATTCTTCTGCGGAGATTTTGGCCAGACAGTGGGATTGAGTTTAATCAATCCCGTTCGTGTGGAGAGTCAGCCCAGATCTCTGCCGCAGACACCCAGGGAACGCTGGAGGCAATGTAAACCAAGATACATGTGGCCCCGTGAACAGAATACACCGAATTTGCCTTTTTTTTTAACTCCATCAACCCCTCCCCTTACTACAACCCAGATGCGTGCAGTGTCTGCTCATCCTTTCATTTTCCTCATTTTTTTTTTTCCTTACATGTCTCTTTGCCCCAGGTTCGTGACTTTATTTATTTGTTTCTTTATTTATGTGTCTGCCTTGGTTTCTTCTGGTGCTTTGTTCTGTGCTGGAGGCAATCGCATGTGATGGGGCTGTTCTACAGCCCCGCTCGTTGTGGGTCCCTGCCAAAGCCTGGCACTGGGCAGGAGGAGGAATGTGCTGGGGGTCCTGGTGGCACTGGGCAGGAGGAGGAATGTGCTGGGGGTCCTGGTGGGACTGGGCAGGAGGAGGAATGTGCTGGGGGTCCTGGTGGGACTGGGCAGGAGGAGGAATGTGCTGGGGGTCCTGGTGGGACTGGGCAGGAGGAGGAATGTGCTGGGGGTCCTGGTGGGACTGGGCAGGAGGAGGAATGTGCTGGGGGTCCTGGTGGGCTCCCACTGCTGCCCTGGGGACACTGTGCTCTGCAATGTCCCTTTGGGATCATGCGACAGAGAGCTGCCCTGTCCCCTCCCAGCAATGGGTGTCCTTTGTGGGGGTGGGTCACAAAAATCCTAAATGAGTTCCTGATGATCTGTGGTGTTGTAAAGGTTTTTTGTTTCCAGATAAGTGACTTTCTCAGGCATGTTTGTTAATCTCTTTGGAAAATCTCGGTTCTGCTGTACGTCCAAGCTGTGGACAAGCAACAAATACCGATAAAGAGCAACCTGTAATGCATGAGCTGGCTGGCTGGCTGGGTATTTATCCGGCTGGAGATACAGGCAACACAGAAATTAAGCTTCTCCTCTGTCTTATTCCTTCTGCTGTCCTTACAAATAACAGGGAAGTTTTGTGTAATTGCAGGAGGTTCGAGAAAAGTTTATTTTCTTGGTTTATCTGAGTTTGCAGTTTGCATACCAACCACATGCTGTTTGCCGTCACTTTTACTGCTTCCCCCTGGGCAGCTAATTCTTTTCCTCTCTTTATTTTCTGGATCTTTTTGTCCAGCAAGAGGAAAGAGGACCTTTCCAAAGGCACAGCGCTATGTGACTGTAAAAACGCAGGAGGAATTTGGACACGGTGTACACTCCCTAGAGGGGCCAAGACTCTTACAGAGAAGACAGGCCACTGTCTCCAGAAAAGCCACGTGGCTGTCACTATGTTGTCAAGCTCGTTTCGGAAGACAGTGTGGGAGAAATGTCCTTTATACTGAGATTACTGTGCCTGCTTTCCAAGTCAATGCTGGTTCCACATCCAGAGCCAGTACATGCCATGCAGTTGGGACACTTGGCAGGGATTTCCTATCTGCAAATCGTAATTACTGGGACAGAAAAAAAAACCAAAAAAAACCAACCCTGGGCCAGTCTTGGTCTTATCTGCTGGGATTCTAATAGAAAAGGAACAAAAGCCCCAAATACCTGCTTCCCCCTGGAGATTAAATATGATATTTAATGCCTTCCTAAAATATCTAGGACTGGAAAAAGCACCCCAATTTTGTTTTCTCTGCCTTGCAGCGTGTTTGCATGCTGGTAACTTGGGTACTGCGGACAGTGCTGGGGCTGGGGCAGTGTGGCATCCGGCCAGTGTGTTGGGGGGAAACAGCTTCAGCATCAGAAAAAAATTGAAATGTGAAATAAGTGCATAAATCAGCCTTGTTTTTCCCTATAATAAGCCTTTCTGGTACACTGAAAAGCCCACGGGTGGGGAGGAAGACTTAGTTGGCACCGTGGAGTGACTTGATGAAGTTTGGTCCATCCTCGTGGGAAAATATACCATCCAAATCTCGCTTCCTCCCTTAAACGGCTGCTCTGTCCCTCTTCTCATAGAATCACAGACTGGTTTGGGTTGGAAAGGACCTTAAAGACCATCTAGTTCCACCCCCTGCCATGGACAGGGACACCCTCCACTAGAGCAGGCTGCTCTCCCCTCCTTGCAGGGTCATCATCTCTTGTGGATTGAAGTCCCACTGCATCTGTGGATCCTGCAGAGCATCACTTTGGCCGGGCAGCCTCTCCAAACCTGCATCCTGTTTGCAGCATCCAACTTCCCATCGGAGAAAGCTGTAATTTTTTGGTCTTCAGCAGAGCAGCAGGTCCCAGGTCCTGGAGCCACCTTTCCAGTAGATGGCATCAAAGACAGCAAGTTCCTCTACCCAACCCAGCTCCCCATCTCTGGCTCAGGAGGGCTGTTTCCCCACAGTCTCATTTCCCAGCAGTGCTGGAGCAGATGTTCTTAAAAAAACCAAGTTCCTTCAAACAGCTCAACCTTAAAAAAAACCCAAACTGCACGTTGTGTTTCTTCTCCAAAATCGTGGTCCCTAGGTTATCAGAAGGACATCAGGAGGAGTGGGTGGGTAGGCAGTGAGGTGTGGGAGGAGGGAACGTACGTGTAGTTTTTATTTTTAAACTTAGACCCCAGTAACTTTTAAAGGTAATGACTGTAACATACCCGGCCCTTGGGAAGTGTATTTAAGCTGCCTCCCAGTGCTTGCATTTGCCTTAGCAGGATTTTATGGATCTATTTTCACTTAAAAGGAGAGAGCTGGAATTTCTTCCTGCTGGGTTCATCGTCCGCTCTATTTGTAAGTTCAAATTAAAAAAAAATAAATTGCCTTCCTTTCTTTGCTAGGCCATAGATACCGTATATACGTTGGGATGAACTCTTCAGTCTTCACCTGCTCAAGGTACCCTTGGCTACAGCCAGCAGCAGGCGGGAAAGAAAACCAACCTTGTGCTTTCCAAGAACAGATCGGAGTGCCTGGGACCATTCAGGTGTTATCTTTGGTTACAAGAGCTGAAAAGCTGAGAAGAGTGCTTGAAATGGGAGATAAGAACATCCTCTCCAGGTGACACTTTATAACGTGATGCATAAAGATTTAGCAGGCACCTGCAGTCTCACTATTAGGATTTCTTGTTTTCATTTGCATTCAGAATGCTGCTGTGCAATGGTAAACCCTCTGTCCCAAATGTATTCCTCATTTGTAGCTTCAGGAAGGTTTATTTGCACAATAAAACGACCCACTCGACAATACCTGGGGACTTCACCCCAGGGACGGGTCCCCAGCCCTTAGCTCTCCGCATGCAGTCCCCATGAGACAGACAGAATTTGGCTTTGCGTGCGCTGAGGAATGAACGAATAAATAAATAATCCTTCCTGGCCTATGCGATTCACCATTTATAGGCATGCAACAAAATCCTGCATTCTGGTTTTTCAGAGAGCTGGGGGCTGGCTGGGAGCAGGGAGAGGGGGATTCTGTCTGGTTTCCACATCACTCATGTGTGTGTGTATATATATATATATCTTTTTGTGCTAAGGCTATGTAAGGGCAGCAAGGGAGTCTGTTATTTGGTTCACAAAATTATTTGGCTGCTGACAGGGCTCGCCTCTTGTCTTTTCATGGGTTTGGCCACTGTATTTGCTTTTTAGGGCACGTACATGTGCCCAGATTCAGTTTATCTCAGCTAAAGTGGATTTCCTTTTATTTGTTTTGTTTTTCTTTTATTTTTTTTTCAATATCTAGTTTATGGGGCTGTGGAAACAATCCATGGTTGCTGCGGTTCTGTAAAACACTTTATTTTGCAGCTCATCTGTTTTCAGTGAAGCACTTAAGCATGTGCTCAGCTTTAACAAAACCTTAATCTTGTCCCTTAAGATAAGGACACAAGTTCAAGTATCTTGTTGAAAAAGGAAAGATTTGCTCAATCTGTGGGGGGTTCAGTGTTCACCGTAACTCCCTGAAATAGCTCTAAGACAGAATAAATTTGTCTGCTCCTGCTTAATTCTCAGCAGAATCCACTGATAGTACAAAATGCAATTAACAAGTAAGGGCTTCACTCTAAATCATTTTGTCCTATTGTCTGCCCCGGAGCTGGAGCAGAGAGAGGTCTCAGGGAGGAGATTGAGTCTGGTTGTGCTCCTGCTGTGCTCCTTGAGGATGCCTCTTCAAAAAGCCGGCGGCTTTAGCCAAGAGAGCGATGTATTATCGCCCTTTTGAATAGCCCGCATTACT
Source organism: Syrrhaptes paradoxus (assembly GCA_013400615.1). Taxonomy (NCBI): domain Eukaryota; kingdom Metazoa; phylum Chordata; class Aves; order Pterocliformes; family Pteroclidae; genus Syrrhaptes; species Syrrhaptes paradoxus. The sequence goes on from VZTO01013922.1 coordinate 18,514, forward strand.
GTTCTCGTACAAAAACCGATGGAAGGCTCTTTATGTAAAACCAGAATTGCATGAAAATTAGCTGGGGCTGCTGAAGTAGCATCTGTGTTATCTTTTTCTTAACCCCGCTTTATCTCTCCTCATCTCAGCACGTATAAATCCTCTTGCTAATGGGATTTATTGCATAGAAACCTCCGGAGCAAAATCTGCGGCTTTTGGAGGAACACCTAGCTTAGTTTTCTCAGTAAATCCCATCACTTCTGTTCAGGTTCTTCAGCTGCAGCGTGCTCCTGCGATCGTGTGCCTGCTAACTTTCCTGGTTCTCACCAGAGTCGTGCATTTGAGGCTTCTCCTTTTACATCCCAGAAGCAAAGGAGCCGAGCAAAGGGAGGTGTTGAAGGTAGTAACTCTGTTATTAGGCTGATGTTTCCTTTCTTCTTGCCTGCATGCCATTGTTTGCCCATGCCCCGGTGCACGCTGCTCTGAATGAAGCCTCTGGTTTGGGGCTGCCTGGCTGAGGTTGAACCAATTTTGGTGGCAGCGGTGCTGGATGCTAGATAGGAGCTCCTGGTAATTTTTCTCTAGCTTGGAGTCTCTGGTTTATTTATTTTCTCCATTACAAGGCAGAGCACTCGCTGCTTTGGACCCTCACTCAGAGCCTTCCTCCCATCCTAAGTGTTCCCAGCCTGTCCCCAGATGTGCACCCCGTTGACCGTGTTCTCCCCACCATACCTCTCCCTCCGCTCCTGGGGATTTCATTTCAAAATCAAAGCACTCGTGGGGCGGGGACCTCTGCATGGGGTGTTACAGACCTGTGCCCGTCTGATGGAGCAGCTGGATTTTTTGTCTACTCTTGCTAACAGATGCTGGGCACTTCTATTTCATATCGTTGCTGTTCTGAAGTCCTGTCTTTGTCCCTGAATTAGACTGAATCATCTCCTTAACCTCATATTTTGTTTTTTGATGAATTTACAGGGTGTTTAGCTGTTTGGACATGGCTACTTCTCTCTCCTTTCTGGGGCTGCCAGTGTGAGTGATGTTATCTTATGCTAATGTGTTCATCTTACAGCATCTTCTGTCCCTCCAGCTCTTGGCAACCTAACGGGCGCATAATTAGGTTTGTTCCCTGCAGTGTTTCCCCTGGCGATACCTCCTCTCTGCTCTGTCGGTTGGGTATCTCTCTTCTCAGAGGTGATGGTCACTGGGATCAAACCCTCTCTGCCTTGCTTGTAAACTCATACCATGGACTTGTCCATCAGGCAAGCAGGACTTTTAAATCAACTTCCAAATCCTAGTGTAAACTCTCCTCCCTCTATTAAAGCGGGGCACACCCATCGAAGACTCGATATCCAGGGTAAACACCAGTTACTAACTGGGTTAACGTGGCCACTTAAGGCTGTCTAAAGAGAGATTATCCTGGAACTGAAGCACCCACAGATATCATGACAGGGCTCAGCAGCAGTAGGGTGGTGGCAGGGTGGGTTGAGAAGGGCTCTGCTGGTCCCAAACTCCCCATTCAGGCGGTGATTTGGGGTTGAGAGAGGTGACTGGAGCGGTCATAAAAATACAAGTAGGGATTTTTTTCACAGTCTGGGGGAAGACATGAGTATGGCCATGGGTGTGTTGTAGGTGCGGTGGCACCAGGACCAGAAGGATTTGCACCATCAGACTTGTTGCAACAAGTCGCACGTCTCCATTGTGTGTTGGAGGCGAGGCGTTGCTGCGTGGCTGTGCTGAGCATGGTTTGCTTCAAGCGTGACCCGAGAGGTATTTTGATGGCAGGAAACCTCTAGTTCGCATGCTGCTTGGTGACACCTTGACTCATAACCACAAGCTCTTCCTGAGCTCACACATTTTCCTCCCCAGCCTTGTCTTTGAGCAACTGTTGCTTTTACAGACCCTCTCCACCGCTCCTCATGTGCATTTCCAGTTTTCCCCATGGCTCTGTCTGTCTGTCCAGGGTTAGAGAGCGGCTTCCTTACCCCAGATGCTCTCCATCCCAGCACGCTTCTGCTGGAGCGAGTGGTTGGGTGTCCAGCAGCGTATGTGGCCTGGTGACACTGGGGGCACCTGGAGCAATGACACCAGCTGGGCTGCTTCTCAAAAAGCAAGCCCTGGTGCTGAATTTAAATAAATGATGAGCCAGCCTGTTGGTGCTTTAACTGTCCAAGTCTGTCCAGTGGTTTTGGGACCTTGCTTCCCTTGGGAGGTAAGTTTGGATTTCCCCCATGCCCTTCGAAGCATCTCCAGGTGGTTTAGAAACAAAGCTCTTGCTTACTGAAGACAGGTGAAGGTGACAGCTGGTAGAAAAAGGATCACAGTTATTTTAAAATAGGTTTTTGGTGGTCGGAGATGCCTCAGGAGCACTGACTTTTTGAATTTGCAAACGTGTCGCTTCTGGTAGGAACTGGTTGGAGACGTCACCTACAGCAACCAGCGTTCTTCTGACTCGGGCAGCATCCAGAAAAATGGAGAGAGCTGTGTGTTTTGTCTTAAAGAAATACAGAAACAGGTACTGCCAAAGGAGTGGAAGGAATTAAGTCCGGCGCTTTCCAGGAAGAATGTCCTGATTCCAATCCCCTCTTCGTTTGGCATTAAGAAGTTGGATTTAAGTAGGTCAGTTCCTCCTAGGGCTGCAAAGGCGAGAGCCAGAGCTGCAGGACGGTGCAGACGAGAGGTGCCAGCCCTTCCCCTCTTAGTCCCGACCTCCAGGACTCCTGGCATTCCAGCCCTGTGGCTTCTTGAGCTCAGCTTCGCTTTTCTGATCAGAGCTTTGCTCTGTCACTGCTGGTGTACGAATTATAGACGCCTTTTCCCTGTGGCTGCTGGTAGCAAGGAGCTGGAGCAGGGTGGCAAAGGGTAGAGCTCTTACTGCAGTGATACACTAAATGCATTTGCACCGAGTGGTTCAGAAATATGAGCTTTCCTCTTCTCTTCCCCAAGCTGCTGGGTCGGAGGGGATTGAGGAAATCCAAATTTTTATAACTGGAAGGCAGAGGAGGGATGGAGCATGGAAGTAACGGTCCAGATCTATATTCCAGCTATTTCTGAGTGCACAAGAAAATTTTATCTGGGTGCAATGTTTAAAGGAACATGAATTCCAGTTGGATGAAGAAGCTAATTAAGTGCTGCAGGCTTTGGAAAATACATTACTATTTTCAACAATTTGACCCCAAACATCCATTAGAACTCTTTCTGATGGCTACTATATGTTACGTGGTTTTGTTTTAATTAGAACAAGATTGTAATCCGTACTTGGGTTAAGTTCATTACACTCCTAAACTTAATACAATCAAAAGATCAATTGGTCATTGGCTAAGTAAGTCCACTGTAATTAACATTTACAGAAGACTTTTAATTGCGTGCCTGTCCTTCGCAGGAGGCGATGAGGGAAGCGGCACCTTTCTCCCTTAGGCTGCTGATGTATAAATGAGGTTACAAACACAATATCTATCATATGTTCCTAACTCGTGACCAGCTGGACTCTGTAGAGGTTGGCTGGGAAAGACAACAGAAGAACCAAAGACACCAAGACCCAGAGGGTGTCACGATATGGCCCGTCCTGTCCCAAGACAGCTGGCTGAGCTGGACAAGGCTGGGCGAGCATCATGATGGGCTGGTCCAGACCATGACAGCCTGCTCAGCTCTGGCCAGATGTGCACGGTGGTTTTTGGGTGGAAAGTGGAGCTGTAGGGCCAGGTCTGCTCACCTCCCATCTGCTGGCACCTTGCTTTGGCCTTATGTCATGCCTGGGCTCTTGTGGCATCCTTTGCTCTCGTCATTACCCCACCTCGGGTGGGATTTCCATGCCCCGCTTTGCTGCGGCATCCTGGCGTTGCACAGCTGAAGCTCACAGGGACAGTCGCAGCTAGTCGCCGAGCCATGGGGAAGCCGGAGTGGTGGATGTTACCTTCCACATCAATTAGCACAAGTTCACAACACCTCAGAATTCAATTAGTGCTGTCAGCCAAACAGGACCTGTCGCAGGGATGTTCATGGAGAGCAAGCTCACCAAGCAATGCACCAAAACATTTCATAGAATCATTCAGGTTGGAAAAGATCTCAAGGATCATCAAGTCCAACCATCAACCCAACACCACCCAACCCACTAAACCACGTCCCCAAGCACCACATCTACACATTTCTTGACCCCCTCCAGGGATAGTGACTCCACCACTCCCCTGGGCAGCCTGTTCCAATGCCTGAGCACTCTTTCAGTGAAGAAATTTTTTCTAATATCCAGCCTCATCAGCATGGGACCAGCTGCGCAGGGAAGGGATCACCAAAGGGAGAACAGCACCAGTGCCAGCCTGTGATGCTGTATGGGGACACACGGGTGGTGCCCAAGGTTGGTGGCACAGGGCTCTGCATGTTGTTGGGTGGGCAGGTCCGGACACCCACACCGAACGATGCAACGGATGCCGTCGAAGCCAGCGAGCAGCACTGGCTGTTGGCCGAGCCGTGGCAGCAAGCTGTGCCTTTTTGCACCAGCAGCCCCTAGATCTTCTCCAAAATTTCTTGTCTGCAGATAATAATGAATAGTCCCTTTATACTTAGTAACTGGGTAGCGCTGGTTTAGCCTCCCTGAGAAAAATCAGCGTCCCTCCTCGAAGGGACAAAATTACGCTCCTTTTTCCGTATGCAGGCTGCATAATTCACTATAATTTTATTATCTCTGTGCACTCAGAAATACACCACATGGCTCTTCTGTAAGTGGAGAAGATAAGAGGCTATACCAGCGTGAATTTTCTTTTAATAAGATTACACTATGATAATAGGCTACTAGAATAATTTAGCTCCTAATGATTTTGTTCTTTCTTGCTTCCACATGATCAAGGGCAATAGACGTTGAAGTTGCAGAGGCTTTTTTAATTATGTAGTAGTAAGTATCTGTTTTATGTAACAGCTTTAATATTCAAAAGGCATTTTTGGTTTTGTGGGAAACACTGATTTTGGTGTTGCCATTTCAAGGCTCTGTGTGTGTAAGCACATGCAGGCGGACGGTCAGATTTCTGCAATATACCCGTGGTGTTTTTTGTGGGAAAAATCCAAGTGTTGAAACATAACGCAGCCAACCAAGCTGTCTGGAAGGGGATCAACCTTGTAATACTTTAATCTGATTTTTTAAAATTGTAAAAAATGGTATATGTTTTCTTCATGTGGATGGGTTGCCTAACCTGCCTCCATGGAATCCCAGCTGGTTTATATTGCACCTTGGGAGTGCCGGGAGATTTAATTCCCTAAAGTTTGTAAAACTCTCCAAGATCTTTAAAGAAAGAGCGCAAAGTCTTTTTTTTAACATTCCCAGAGGCAGCGCTAGGTAACGGTTGTCACCTGGATTATATCCAGTCTTGGGAAAGCATAATTTTACCCACGATCCTACCTGGCCCCAAAAGCTTTTAGCCCTCCACCGTGGAGTTGGCGTAGCCTCCGCTGCCGTCTGAACCTGCTCTGCTACGTGACAACCTCCCTTGAGTCACCGCTCTTCTGGCCTAAACGTGGCTTGGTTTGGCCCAATTTGGACAATAGGTCTTGAGCTGAATTTCCATCAGCGTAGTTCCTGACGTAAGTGGGGAGGGTGGAGGCCCAGTGCTCCACATCTGTTGATGGGAACTGGATGTCACGTTGCGATTCAGATTTATGTGGACTAGAGTGGAAGGAAGCAGAGCTCTGCAATGAAGGACTTTTTGAGATCTGCTCTGAAAAGACTTGTCACCAAGCATGACATGCTTCCCCACCCTGTGGTTGTGTCTTTGTGGCTTTTGTAGCATAACCAAGTTGAGTTGTGGTCAAATTTTTTCCCGTCTTCAAGGACCTCTCTGGGTCCACATGGAGAAAGGAGAGAGAGAGATGTCCATGCATCTCACGAAGCTTTGGAGCTGCACAAAGGATGAGGGATTTGCAGCAGATGGTGTTTGCACCAGGGTCGCTTGGTCTGAGACCACTCGCCATGGCCACTTGGGCATGGTGGTGGGCATGGTGGTGTTCACTGGGGCGTGGTGGTGGGAAACTTAATCCAAGTAGGACTTCAGGTTCAGGGATGGATGAAGGACACCAGCGTTTCGAACGCCGCCTTGGCTCTGCTGGCTAGAGGAAAGGTTGTGTAACCCAGCGCTGGGAAACTCATCAGCTGCCTGGGCTTGGTTTGTCGTTTCTTTTCCAGCAGATGCAAAATAGCGTTAGAAATTTTCCAGTTAGATGAGGCAGTGGAGTTGGGGGTTGTGGGGAACAGGAAAGGATCAGGTGAGTTTTGCTTTGCGGTGGTAAAGGTCTTTCCCCGCTGCCATTAACGGGAGGATTTAATGAGCAAGTTCTTCAGCCACTTGTCTGCCATCGACCCCAGGCTGAACTTTTCGTTTAAGACCCGACTTTTCATTTGGGACTTGCAGGGCCTTATTCTGCAAGCTAAATCAGAGCCCAGATGGCTTAGAAAAACCCAGAGAGCTCCAACCTGAGAGCAGCTCTTGCCACGCACGTTCCCGTGCTCTTTCAACAGGCTGAGGCAGCTCTGCCAAGGGTGATTTCAGAGGAAGCTCGGAAAGAAAATCCAGCCTCGTCTGTTGTCCTTTCTTTTGGAGAAATTCTGATGGCTTTGCGATAGGCAGAGCAGCCAAGAGGAAGGGCTTTTACAAAGCTTGGAGCTGGGCTTCTGTGTGTCCTGCTTCCCTTCTTCCTAGGACGTGTCCTTGTCCTCCATGAATCACCCCATGGATGACAAAAAAGGGATTTTTTTTAGGGCAAAGAGGACAAAACAGCAGAAGCTGGCTCTTCAGAGCTGGTGTGCTGTGGTCGTTTGTTCGTGGATCTGCAAGCATCTGTCACCTCTAGCCCGGGGAATTTAATCCCAAAGAGCTCCAGTGTGTTCCAAACGGAATTAGTTTGTATGCGAAGCCGCGCGCTGTGCCGGGTGGCTGCCTGCCACCCCTCGCCGAAGGTGGATGTGTTTCAGAAGAGAAGCAGTTTGCACGTAGATAAATATTCAGCGACTGTGGGTGAGCCACAAACTCCTCTAGTTGGCACGGTAAAATATTTCCTGAAATTTGCTGGGAGGGGTGCAGGGTTTGCTTCGCAAACAATGTCCTGGAGGAGTCACACCTCTTGTGCCACGGTGACATCTCCGTGTCCGGCCGCATCCCTGCAGACCGAGGAGGTGTCTCTGCCCTCGGGCACTGCTCCGACATTGGCCTTGGACCCCCCCCGGGCCAGGAAGGGGCTTTGGGGACCTGCTGGCTGGTCCCAGCTCCCCACACAGCGCTGGGTTTCTATGCTTGAAGACTCCAAAAAGTGGCTTTGCAGGTCTGACTCCAGCCTTCGTCTCGACACCCGGCTCCGTGCGCTGGGCAAGCAATGCCTTGGCTCTGAGCAAACACCCCCGCTGCTGCTTCCGCTCGCTGGAAAACTTCTAATTAAAGCCAGATTATTGGTCTTGGCCCTTCTTGTTACTGTTTTGGTTTGGGGTTTTCTTTTTTTAAAGTCCCTTTAAAATGTCTGGATAGATGATATCGAGGTTAATTTGCTTGTGATAGAGGAAGTGTTTTCACATGGTGGCTAAATGTTGTTGGAAATGAGGAAAATTAATAGCTGCTCACTTAATCCTGATTAAACTGGCAGCTGGGAGATATTGATCAGCATGCAGGGTAAACAACCCTAGGACTGTGGTTACCTTAACCCTTCCCACGGCGGTAGGCTCACGCGCTGGGCGGGCAGCTGAACCAGAGCATCGCCTTTCCTGCTCCCCAGCAGAAGGGCTACGTGCAGGGTTAGCTCCCCAGGATGGCTTTACCCCAAAATCTCCTGGGATTGCCGAGTAGGTCCCTGGGCAGACCATGGGGAGTCCTCTCTGCTGGGGACCCTTGGTGGCCCGCGCTCCCGGCTGCTGCTGGAGCTATCATATAGGGTGCTTGAAGTGGATCAGAGTGTTTCATATAATCCAAAAAAAAAGCTTCCCCGAGAGGCAGGGGGTTAGCAGTGACTGATTTTAGGGCTTTAAATCAAAACCACAACTTGGCCAGAGCGGGCACCAGCTTGGACCTGGTCCCAGCTTTGTTGATGTTTCTAAATCCTGCTGCTTCCATCGCTGTCAGTCATTTTCCCACCCATCCTTTTTATTTTTGACATGTGCTTTCTAAGGACAGAAAAAAAACCCTGCACTTCCCTGCCCACCTGTTTGATCGTGCTCTCACCTTCAAAGTCATAAACCAGAAAGCAATTTGGAAGCTGCCAAGAGAGGGAAGGAGGCTCAAGGAGCCCGACTTTCCTGCTCAGGTGCTTTATTATTCTCCCCAAACACATGTTCTGCATTAAAGGCCATGCATTCTTAATGCAGGCACTGCCAGGGTGGCTCCAAACAAAATAAATTGCACTGGGTTGGGCTTGCCTTCAGTACCAGGTCCTGTGCAGAATTAATTCTTCACGGTAGTTCTCGGTACTGATCTACCACTTGGTACTTCTGGAAAAGATCAGTGATTATTTCTTAAATGATGACAAACTATTTTTCCCCATGGAGGGGAAGTGACCTCCCCGATATTTCGGGCAGCACCACTGCCAAAACCGGCGGCTGGTTCCCTCCCATCCTCACCCTTGCTCTGCTTCTCCATCCTGGTGCTCCGCTCACCTCGCACGTGATGGGCTGAGGGTTCCTCACCCTCCCAGGTACCCAAAGAAAGATATTTCTCCAGATGTTCCTCCTCGTGGCACGTGACATTCTTGCAGGAATGTCTATTGTATGCTATAACGATAAGCACTGTTATAATCGCTGTCCTTGGGCAAACAGGCTCAGGCTTCCTGTTTTCCTTGCTACCCTTATTCCACCAAATGTTCCTCTGTGGGTGCATCCACACAATAGTTGACTTTCAGCCTACACTTGGATCCTCTGTGCTCCGGTCCGGATGATTGATCGCTGTTGGACGGCATCTCTCCAGGATGCTGACCATCCTTTACGCTGACCACAGGGCCAGCTCATCCTCCTTGCAGCCAAGTTGATGAGATACGAAGCCGCGGCAGATGAAACCTATCTGCCGCAGGTGAGTGGAGTTAAGCTATTTTACAGCTGAGGAAGCAGGCATAAATCAAAATGGAAAAAGTGATGGAGTTCTGGCTTTATTGCAGGGTGCTGCTGTTCTCTTTTTTACATGGTAGAGAGCATTGTCGTCTCTGAGCTTGTAGTTCAGTCGTACATTCAGGCTTTGGTGCCCTCACTGTGCTCCCTGGGGTTGGTGGCGTCCCTCGGTTCTCCTTTGGGCACAGGCTTAACTCTGAGAAATCACTGTGTTGGCAAACATTCACTCTGCCGCTCCCCAGGGGACTTGACTTCTGCAAGCAATACTTTAGCGTATTTGCCTTTGGATTTTCTTCATTCCAGCCTGGGCATGTACGGGTTTTCTTTGCTAACTGTTCAGTCCTTGAGCCCACTCGTAACTGACCGCAGCATTTTTTCGCTTTGCAGAATTCTTTCAAGTCCTGAGGAGATGCCAGGGTGAATAGTGGGAGTGTCTGCGGGTATCCAGAGTGCTTTCACGCCTCGTGCTCATCTTTACCTCTGAGCAATGAATAGGCAGCTGAGTTTTTTCCGTAACCCCTGCCAAATCTTGGTCCTTTCTTCTGTCCTCCCTATCCTGCCTTACTGGCCTGAACAGCCATCTCTTAATTCTTAGTCTGCCTTAGGAGGACCACCAGTTGGCAAGACACCCTCGATTAGCCTTATTGAGTTACACCTAGGAGCAAAACAGACCTTCTGAGCTGCTGCTACTCTTGTGTTGGAGCTGCTCCCGCTTGTAAGACAAGAGAAGACACAGGTGGTGTTTGCTCCTTGCAGGTTGGGTTTCAATGTGCCCCTTGGTAAGTCTGACACCAACGCTGCTGGAAGAGGCTGAGGATCTCTCATATCCCCATCCCTTTTCTGTCCTTTGATTTGCAAGAGCCTTGCAGTTACTCAACGGAGCAGAAGACTCTTCATTGTTTAATTATATATCCATGCAGCCTTGAGGGTAGATGCTGATTCCAGCTTACGTCGGGAAAAATCGGGTGGAGTCACAGTGTGGATTTGTTCACAGTAAATGAGACCTAAGACAGTGGAAGGTGGTGGGTGATTTCTGTTTGGTTTACTCCTCTGCAACGTAACCGGCACCTCTGATCGCTCCTCTGCCTTGGGCAGCACGTGTTTCGTGGCCGTTAAGAGGAAGCAGCCCGGTCTCTCATGCTCCGTAGTGTGTTCGCATTCCCCCTCTTCGTCTCGCAGCCTCGGTATCACTGATATTATGACAAAACATGTTCAGCGCACAGAACTATTAAAAATGTAGCTCAGATGGTGCTGATGGGAGGATGACATCTCCTGAATAATTTATTTTAACTGAAAAGATTTGTAATGCCTAAGTGTTAGCAGAGCTCTTCCTTTTAACTCTTTATGATGCTTGTTGTGATTCACTTGTTTGGGCAAGAAGAGGCTTGACCTGTTGGCTGTGGTCCTTTGGAGGCTGGAGGAAAAGGATTTCCAGGACTCCAAAGGGAAGCTGGAGGTGTTGGAAGAAGCAGTCAGTAACGGTGTGACTGCCCATGCCTAAGGAACAGCAAGCTTTTTCCAGGGTGGAGGATTGAAATAGGCTGTAATTACTGGCTGCAAAATATTTACAGTAAGCAAGGAACGTCTGGCTACCTTTAATTCCTGGCAGCAGCTCTGTTTCTTGGGGGTAATGACTGTAAGTCCTTACTCTCAGGAGCAGCTGCTTCAGTCCCCCCATCCAGGGGGAAATAACCCATTTGTTGCTGGTCCAGGGGTTTGCAGAGGAGTAGGTGAACCAGGAGGAAGGAGAGCGGTTTGTGCGATCGTAATCCTAACGCTTCAGCCGTCTCTAAAGCCCTTTGGAGCCTTGAGAGTACACACAAAGGATGTCTAGGTGGAAAAAGGGGACTTGGAGTATTTTTGGGTGATACCCGGAGCGTGCTTTCATCAGCGGTCTCCGGTGGTTGAAGGCTGGGTGGTTTTGCTCTGCTTTATAGATGTTGAAATTGCAATCTAGATTAATTGATTGGGCAAGGTCACGAAAGTATCATGAAACGTGGGTGCCAACTGCGTGTTTTTGGGTTTCGATTCCAGCGTCTATCATGGGGCTGCCAGGAGTGCTGCACAGAGCCGTGCAGTCAGTGCGTGGGAGATGGCTTTGCAGACCCGGGGCTCGGTGCACTGGAAGGAAAGCAGGGCCATTGCTTTCTTGTATACATTTAGTGGAAGCTTTGTGCAGGGGACATCTTAGCACACAAGCAAACAACCCAAATTTCCAAATTTATGCTGGCCGAGGTCCAATGATGAGGCAGAGGTCAGCTCTAGGGTTTTCTAGTGGTTGTGTTCTTGGCATGGGTGTTAGAAAGGCCAAGATAATTTCTGTGATGATTATCTAAGAGGTCTCTTCCTCCCTCTCTTGTTTACAAACAAGACACTACATGGAGACAAATCCTGCTCTCAACTCTGTGGGACCAGTTCCCACTCAATTCCAAGGAAGCCGCTCACGGGTGGTAGAGAGCAGAATTTGCCCCCCGCTTTATGGACAAATTGATCACTGAAATTGCTGTGATCTGCAAACAACTTCTCTCTCCTGGTCTTAGTCTTCTATTTCTGGTTTACTTCTCCGCAACGGCGAAGGGGAAGCCCTGATGTTCTTGATGCCAAAACCAGTTTGTGACTGGTCCATCCTCCAGCCTCTGCTTTAGGGCTTGGCCATAGATCCGTCACTGTGAATCTAATCCCCACTTCATCTTGAAGGGACTGGAAACACCTCACCCTTCTGTATCTGGCTTTTTCATACAGAAGTTTCAAAGTGCTTATACAAAGGAGCTGAATATTGTTTTTCTCATGTTATGACTGGGGAAACCAGTACACGGACGGGCAAAGTGATGGACCAGGGGTCACACACCAGGCCAGTGCCAGAGGCAGGGGTCAGTTCTCCGTGTCCTCTGTTCCTTCCCTGCCTCGCTCGCAAACCCAAATTGCAATACAGTGGAATAGGGTTCCTACCAGGAAAAATGAGATTTGGAGCTCCATCAACTCAGGATCAACCTTGGAGGCAGTGTGTCTTGGTGGAAACCCTGGAGTTAATGACCTCTACAAAATGGATTTATTTGTGCATAACTGAATTGCAACAAATAATTAAATCTCTCTTAATGATCAAGACTGGAACTAGTAGAAAAAAAGAGCTGGAGTCATTAGGTCAGATGCATCTTAATCCATCACCAGCCTTATTGAAAATTTGTCTTATGAATAAATATTCCCTGTAAATTGATCCAATAAATTTTTCCTATTGAAATAAGTTGCCTTCCTGCTTTCTGTTTTATTTTAAAGGAGGGTAACTGAATTTGAATTTTCTTCACGTACACATGAAAATGAGCGATATAAATACCAATGCATGCATATGTCCGTGTGCATCCGTGTTTTGGGGATGGTGCTGGTGTCTATGTAGGGTGTGTTAGACCAAGACGGACTTTTCAATAGCTGTTGGAGTGGAGACCGATGCTGCCCTCCAACCTGGGGAAAATTCTCCTCAATTCCAGTTTCTTTGAGCAATAACAATTACTTTCAAACGTCTAAAACTCAACAGTGGTTGCCGTAATCCGTGTTGCCTCCCAAGGAAATGCTCTTTGGGTTTAGATTCCAAATACACAGCTAAACTCAGCTTGGTGAGAGCTAAGGTTTGGTTTTAGGCAGAGTCCACGCGCAAAGTTAGTGCCTGGAATATGTATGCAGCTGGGGCTGTGTCTGTGGAAATGTAAAAATATTAGTCTTCAAAGAGATGAATCTTCTCCACATTTCCTGCTGTGGTTGGAGGTGGTTTTCCCATTGTCTTGTTCTCAACTGTCTCCCTGCTTTGAGCCCTCCTGCCTGAGCATCTCTTCTTGCAGCGATTTTATAGATTCGTGTATTATGTGCACATGAAAAATGGTTGGTGGAGAAAGAGGTTTCTTGGTTTCAACCAGAAAAGAAATCCATAAAGTCACTAGAAAGCAGCTTTTATGAAGAAAGGCTCATATATACCATAAAAGCAACCGGAGGGGGCTCTGAATGAGGTGTAAAGGGACTTGCTGTGAGCAGAAGTGAACTAAAACTGAGTCTTCCTCTTTGATTTTAAGAGCTCATGTTTAATACCCATGAAATACAAGTACCCGTATGCACCTCGCTGGCTCGGCCAGCTTCCCTCTACCTTTTTTTACAACACAGTGTGCAGTCTCGGGGTCGTATAAAGTTGTCAGACACACGAGGATGCTTCTTGCAGCCCTGTCCCTGCAGCGGCGACGAAACATGGCTTTAGGCTGGGAAGCGAGGGAGAATATTGCATTGCTTCAAAACCCTCAGGAGAGGGTTATAAAATGATCTTGCCTGTAAATTCCAGATGTGAAGCATACGATTGCAAAGCCCTTCTCTCTGTCCTTGTTTAAATTGACTCTCTCCTAAGCCTCCTCAACATCTGTCTGCCCTGAAAGTGCGGTTTTCCCTGCGCTCCGTCACGTGCACCGCGTACACCTTGGGCTGCGACTGAAAGGTCTTTTGAAAAAAAAAAAAATTATGCGGCTGATGAAGTGTTTGCTTAGGATTAGGTGCTGGGGTTAATATCAGCATTAAAAAGTGTCTCTGTCCTGTGTCGCAGCAGCCTCAGATTTCCTCTCTCCTGAAGACGGATGTTCATCTGGTTTGAGTGGCTTTTGTCCTATTCCCCGGGCACCAAAGAAAAAGGAATACTGGGCTTTTAAAGATGGAAAATTACGCAGCAGCGCTAAATTTATCCCTATTTCTTTACCAGGATACACTCGCTGTTCCAGCAGCACTTCCAGCACAAATGTAAAAAATGAGGCAAGTCCTCTTGTGAGCGCTTTGGGGGTTTGTTTTGAAGTAGGGAGGTCCATCCGCGTGGACGGGCGGCAGTTTGGGAATGCTTGGAGCTGCCTTTGGGGAGCTGCCTCTCCACCGCTGGGTTTTGAGCCCGTGCGAGGCGTTCGGACGTGTGTCCTCTCCCCGAGAACGATCAAGTTACAGGCGCTGAGCTTTGCCATAGTAGCAGAGGAAGGGAGAGTACAAAGGTTACAGAAAACAAAACATTAATTTTCTTGACCAGCTGCGTTACAAGCTTATTTATACCCACGGCATACCGTTCGTAAATCAGGCCATTTAATGAGAACTATTAAATGATTTCATGATGTACTCATCGTTACCATCTGATAAAAACCAGCGCTGCCTCCAAGGACCAGGACTTTTCAATCGCAGCTTTTTACGCTCAGGGAAGGAGGTTACGGGAGAAACAAAGCCCTCAGCAGCGTCAGACGTGTTCTGCAAACGTCTCTGCGGACGCATTGTGTCGGGAGGATTGATCGCTCGCTCAGACCGAGCTCGGACTCTTGCAGCTTTTAATTAGGGAGATGAGCCGGTGACGTGAATAGCCCTTTGGTTTTATGTAAGATATTTTCATGGAGAAAATACCTGATTCTAATCTCACGTAAATCACAGCATCGCCGGCCAAGGTGGGTGTCAATTCCGGGGGTGCGTGAGGCTGGACCCCAGCCTGTGACTCAGGACAAAGCCGGGGAGCTCCAAGGCAGTCGCACACAGACCCCGTGCTTGCAAAACCAGGATGGATTTGCTATTTGTACAAGTGAGTTCAAGCCAAAGGGATGGCACTAATACAGGATGGCATCCAGGAGGCTCCCCCAGACCACTGGGGACCCCGAGTGTTTGTCCCCATGGGAGTGCATGCACACAACGAGGGGGACCCTCTGGACCCCCGCCAGATTTCCAAGCACGTGAGGCTGGAGCCGATGGCTGCACAGAGCCCTGTAAGGGTTCTTTTGTCAAGGGCGTACCCAAGCATTTAACATCACGGGGCTGGCTAATTTATGTGAGAAGGTTTTCTAGGAATCAATGGGGAGAGCACTGCTGCCCAGAGGCTTGCCCCTCTCAAAGTGGTTAGTTGCTAATCACAGGCTGGGTTCAGCAGCTTCCATTCTGACGCTTTCTGTCCCTGCCAATAAAACTGCTCATGCTTTATATCAAAGATGTTTATCTTGCCCAAATTTGTGGGAAGCTCTCAGAGGCTGTCATTTCTTGCTGCATAACTTTAATGGGATAAACCGTTGCTGTTACCTAGTTTCCAGCCAGATTTTCAGAATGAGAGCTGGGAGGAAGGATGCCTTGATTAATCCTTTGGGAAGGTGGTTGGGATGCTGGCTTGTTGTTTTGGGTTTATATCGAAATAGTATCTCCCAAATTCGGGGTCCAAATGTCACCTTGCCTTTCTGCATCTCTCCAATGGGTAATTTTTCTTTCTCCTTCAAGCGACCTGCCTCATTACGCCCGGTGAAGTTATTGCCAGCCTCTGAAGCCTGCCTCTGCCGGTATGTCAGGATATCAGCACTCTACGAAAATCTGTGGGCCAGCTTAGACTCTGTTTTATTCCTCCTGTGCATGGTAGTGGCTACTGGGTAGGTAGTATAGATGTCTCAATGGACTACAGCCAACAGAAAAGAGAAGTTTTCTGTACATGAATCAGCTGCTTTTGGCAGGATGTATCAAATTTAGCTCAGGAAGGTACCAAACATGCGTGTGGATGGCAGCACCTCCTCGGCGTGCAGACCGAGCAGAGGGCGATGCTGCAGGAAACACAGTGCTGAGATGGAAGAGGAGCATCGTACTTGGTCCAGAAGGCAGCGAGTGGAGCAGAAGCACAGAGAGGTTCAGGTGTGTGGTTTGCTTCCCAGCACAAGGCAGGAAAAGGAACGTGTAGGGAAAAAAAAATCAGCTGGGGGAGAAAGTAGTTTATATATGGATGTAAATAGGGTCTCCTGACCTTCTACTGAACGCACCAAGAAAACCAACCCCAAGACAACAAAACCCCCAAACCCTTAATAAAAACTGTCTCATTACTTGTGGCTATAACCAATTTTCAAGTTAGTGATTTTACCCCTAAAAATGTACTTTGGACAAAAAAAAAAAATCCAAGAGACCTTCCAGCTCAAGATCCCAGACACCTGTTTCTATAAAAAAGTTAAAAATCTATTACTTTCTCCATGCACAAAAAAAAAAAAAAAAAACAACACCGAAAAAGCAGAATATCAGCATAGATGTCCTGCAAGAGGGTGGAGCGAGCACCTCAACCACCGTGGTGGTTTCTTGCACGGGCAGGAGCGACACAGTTTTCTCTGCAAATGTGGGGTTGCCTGAGCTGGTGGAGCTGCCTCTTGCAAAAGGCGTTGTGCGGTTTTAACACCAGTGTCATCTCTGCCGCACTGTGTTGTCACACTGGGTTAGCAGTGACTCCAGGCTTGTCTCCATCAGCAGATAATTTTTGGTAGCTCATGATTTCACCATAGTATTCACTATGATTACTATCTGAGAACTCCAGTTTTCTCTGCATAAATGTTAATTAAACTTTTTCAAGCCCTTTTTCATTGTATCTGGTTTCTTGGAGTTTCCAGAGCTTCGATATTATCTGAGCAGTGTTTGCTGGGTTAGCTGCAAAAGCACAAAAAGGCTTTGTCTGGAGTCATGGCCAGGCTGGATGAGGCTTTGGGCAACCTGGGCTAGTGGAAGGTGTCCCTGCCCACGGTAGGGGGTCGGAACTCGGTGATCTTTAACATCATCATCTTTTTAAGGTTAACCCATCTTTTAACGGTTAAGACCAGTGGCACAACAGAAGTAGCTGGTCTCTCAAGCCATGTGCCTTGTTTTTTATCTTAGGTGTTGTTGGGTTGTTTTTT